>LBNU01010082.1:42194-104309 GCA_014162995.1 Artemisia annua
GCAACAAAGGGCAACCTCCATCATCACCCTATGAAAATTGCCTTCCCCATTCTCTCAACTTGGATCAAGTTACCAACCATACCCATTATTGCCCTTGTTGCATCTTCCTTCAAAAACAAATCCTCTACTTAAGTGAAGATATTTTTTTTGGATCGAATATCCTCTCACTTGTACTGATTCCATACCTTCCTTAACACGATACAACATCGTGAGATCCACCTTTTCCGCTCCGTACCCTTCTCCATCAAACAACTAAGCTTTATGCTTATGTTTCCCGTTCCAAATAAAATCATCACAAACCTTTTGTGTCCCAAGCAAGTCCAAGAGATTTTGAGTTGGCAACTTAGTATTATCTAGTGTAGTTTGCTAGAAAAGCATATATATATGCTTATGTACCAATGATTATGTTTTTAACATAATCTATTTAAATAAATTCTCTTAATGAATGCTTCTTGTGTTTTTTTTTCATGTATTCCTATTTAGTTCTCTTGTACTATATTTATTCTATGCATCATATATTGCTTGTGTTCTAAATAATTTTCAAGCATTCCATATCTCGATTTCTCTTATGACATTAAAACAAGGGGGAGTATACGTTAAGGGGGAGCTCTACACTCGTTGGGATAACCTTTTTGATGCTAACAAAAAGGGGGAGAAATGATATAAACTCTCACTAAATACTTGTATAAATATTAATTTTTTTATTAATGAGTTTAGATTTTGTAATCATCAAAAAGGGGGAGATTGTTGATATAAATAATGCATAAAAATGTTGTTTATATTTTTCGATATCTCTATGTTTTGACGATCACAAAATGTAAAAACATTAAACGTAAAATTATTACGTAAACAAGTATTTAGTTACAAATATCATATTATCCAACAATATCACTTAAAGTATGAATAAACAGATGTCTAATACATTTTATGATCAAAGGGATTTTTATTTAAACACTAAAAAGTTTATAAAATGATATAAACACTTACATATTTTTGAAAAACACTTTTGGTAATTAAAGGAAAATGTTTAATTCATAATAAATATATGAATTCAAAATTTTTAACCAAAATCAGTTAGTTTTTCACCAAATAAACTTTCCCTAAAAAAAGACAAAGTTTCAGGCCGTTACAGGAGGGCGGACCCCTTAATTATAAGTGGCGGCCCCCTTAATTTTAAAGGGGCCGGCCACCAATTAAGGGGGCCGGCACGGTCCTGTTGTCAGAAACTTTTGCCTATAAATACAGGCTCAATCCTGGTATTTTTCCTCACCTTTTGCACTACAATTTTCAGTCCCAATCCTCTCTAAACATCATTCTAAATCCTTTGATCATAAGATTATAAGTCTTTGTTTCAAGTGATTCAATCCCTCATAATTCAAAGTACAAGAGAAGATTACTCCTTCAACATCTTGTTAAGAAGTATTGTACATTTGTGAATATAATTTTGTAGTTGTGTAAATTACTTGTAAAGGTGTAGAGTACTTGTAATAAGTAGATCTATGAATAGTAGTAGTGAAGAGAAGTAGTGAAGAAGAAGTAGTTAAGTTGTGAAGAAGTAGTGTAGTAGTAGTGGTGTGCATAAGTTGTGTAGAAGTAGTGATAAGTTGTGAAGTGGTGTGAGATTAGTTCTAGCTAGGATTAGAACTCGACATTTAGGTTTGTGTTGTTAAATTGGTGTAAGCGAAAGTTGTGTAAGGTTTTCTCCGCCATTAGGGAGTTTGTTGACATAGTGAAGAAAACTCTCGAGTAGGTGACTCGGGGAGTGGAGTAGGGCAAGGAAGGTGACCTTATAGCCGAACCACTATAACTCCTTTGTCTCGCGGTTAGATCTTTCCATCTATAACTTATTACTTAGCTTACTGATGAAGCAAAAAGTGTACCGCTTTTAGGGGGTCATTTAAGCCCTAATCCGTAATTATTTGATCAAATATTACCCTAAATCGTTCCTTTTGTCATTTTAGGTACTTTGAAGAGGAAATCTGGAAAAGAAGCTATTTTGGACGTTTTTGGAGCATAAAAGTGAAGAAAACGACAAAGTCTCAAAATATGCTGGAAACAGTACCTGACGGCGTCACGTTCTGCTGTGTGACGGCGTCACGCTTTGACAAAGAGATGGATACGAAGTTTTACACGAGATGACCCAGAAGAGTTTTTGTGACCGGAACACGCTTTTGTGAAGCCTAGGCCGTCACCGGCTATGTGGTAAGAGGGAGATAGCCTGGAAGAATTATGAAGGGGACGGCGTCAGAGTGGATCTGAAGCCAATCCGAATTATAGTTGGCGGCCGAGGTGACGGTGTCAACGCACTAGAACGTGACGACTGTTCAGCTGTAAAATCTATATATACTTTTTCTCAATTTTCATTCATTAGTGTGCAACTTTCGGTGGAAAAACCCTAAAGCTCGTATTTCCACAGTAATTTTTAAGGGTTTTTCCACCCTTGACCCCTTGATGTTTGAATTAAAAGATAAGTCTTCTTCAAATCAATCAATATGTCTATGTTTTGTTTGATTTATATCTTTACGCTTGCTTTTATTAAGCATGCCCCCTAGGCTAGGTTTTTCATTGTGTTTGCTTAGATCTAAGATAACCTAAGCTATCTGATTATATTTGGTTTTGCTTGTGATTATCGTGGTTGGGGAAGTCGATGTTAGGCCTTAAGAAAACTGCTAACCTCCTATACGGTAACTTGTTGAACATCTTAAGAAACAGTGAATAGGATGTGTTAGCTACGATTAGTTGTGTTGTAATTTAATGCATGAGCGAAGTTCTAATGATCCCATGTTAGGAGCTTAAATCGGCTCGACATAGGAGTGAAGTAGGAGCTTATAGAGTTAGGGGAAGATCGTACACGGCCATACGAATGGTTTTAAAAAGATCAACCCGTCATCCACATAATGACAAACAAACAAAATTAACATATAAAAGATAACTAGGCAGTAAGAAATCTAAGTAAAACACATATTTATCATTATAAGGTTTCAACAACCCAAGTTTAATTTTCCTTGTTATTTAATTTTATTTGCAAAAGTAAGATATTTGGGTTAGTTGCTAGCAACCATTCCGCCCACTCCTTCCAAACGAGATTTTTAATTTACTTGCTTTCATAAAATATAAAAATACAAAAAGAAATCATCCCTCAACCCCTTAGAGCCGTAATTAGAGTAAGCTATTTTTCAAGCCTAACGATACTATTCCCCGAGAGAACGATCAATCCCTTGGTACTTGCCACTTAACTATACTACATCGGTCAGGTACACTGCCTGGTGGGGGTTGTAAGCTTCTCAAGATCCCTTGAGAGGTAAAACCTAAGTGCATAGGTTGCAAAACCCACGCATCACTTACTTACTTACATCTCGTATATAGCTATAATTGTTTATATTATGCATGTGTTGATTTTACACACTTAGCTTACATCTTTATTATTTTTCATACTTAGATATAGTTGTTCATATTGTTCAAGATTTGAGTTCACATAAGATCGAATCAAAGTTTTAAAAGTAAACAAGGTTTTAAAACTAAACTAAGTTTTCAAAAACAAAGTTTTTATAACAAACCTAAAAGGACACACGTAAAATAGATCATATAATTGTCTTTATGCTTAAATCTAATCAAAGGCTTTTCAAACAAACAATTGAATAAACTCGAATCAATATTTTGTAACCAAGTCTTATAAATTTGAAAAAGACGTAAAACTATTCAACCCCCCCTTCTAGTTTTCCACATAACCTTATCCTTTTCATTATCAATAAAACACACACTAGTTTCCCTTCTCTCTCCACTTTCTCTCTCTAACCATGGAGATAATATTCTTCCATCTAAACCTAACTCCCAAATCACAATATCAACATAAAACTACGATCCTAACAACTTCTTCATTTGATCAAGATATGATCATATGATGAAATGGAATGGAAGTTGAGTATATTTGATGGGTTATGTTAACCCTTGATTTGGTATTGATTATTATGTGTTAGGTTTTGGTTAATTGTGGAGATAGATGATGATGATGGAAGATACTAGTGATGATGATGACTAGTAATGGTGATGATGATGGTGGTGAAATAATGATTGTTAGTTTATCTTGGACTCAAGGTAAGTAACCGGTTATAATATGATGTTATGTTAATTTCATTACATTATGTGTCATATGCTTATCATGATATGGTTATTGAACGGTTTGGAAGTTATGTGTTATGTGAAAGTGATTATAAGGCTAGCTTGGTATTGCTAGTAATCGAAGTGTTAGCTAAGTGGGTTTAGGTGTGTTGAGATAGTATGATGATGCTTAAAGTGGCTAGAGGTATGTGTTAATGTTTATGTTTGTAATGGATTGATAGTTATGATGCATAATGTGTGATTGATATGTGATGTTATGTTATACCCGTTTACTTACTAAGCCTTTGTGCTTACAGTTTAGTTGTCTAACCTTTTGTAGGTTGGTATGCGTTTATGAAAGGCTTGGATAAGGTTAAGGTTGGATTACGAAGGTAGAAGGACTTGGTAAGATAGTAGTGCTAGGTAGAATACCGAGCTCAAGTTACGGTTGTACCCCCCGAGAGTCTTTCTACGATTTGTAAAAAGTATGACAATGTTTTCCTAACGTTTTGATAGTCAACCGTTGTGTCAAAGTATGTTTTATATGTAAGTGGTAAACATTAAGGGAGTGTTTGGCATAAGCGTGTTTCTACCCATTTTGGGTAGTTAATGGGTCATGTGTGTATGGAACAGGTTTTAATATGTTATGTTAACAATGTTGGTCAAGTTTGGTGTACAATGGAAGTGGTAAAAGTGATTTGTTGTGTAAATGGGTCAAAATGGGTTTTGGCTCAAAACCCGTCATTTTGCAAAGCATACTTTCGAAGGTCAAATGGCTAATGGTTTTGTATGGAAATGAATTCAACGAAGTGTTTATGAAATCTGGAAGGTTTTATGTTTTGTCGAAGTGGTATAAGTCATTTTCAGGAAAATGGGTCAAAACGTGCAGGTGTGCAGAAAAAGGTGTACTTTAGACAGGAAAAAGGGATAATTTAGAATAATACATGGGGTATTAGTGTCTATTTCTAATTTCAGGAAAAAGGGTGTATTTTAGATGGAAAAAGGGGTGATTTAGACTAATACCTGGGGTATTAGTGCCTGTTTAAAAATCGGGTAACTTTTTATTATGTACCTATGGGTGCTATGTTGGATTTGCCGTAAGTCGTCATGGGTCGTGCAACCCATCGTTTCGAAAGTAATGAAGTCGAGTTTCATTTAAAAATGGTTTCAAAGTCTAAGTGTTAATGGATTTTTGTCAATGGTCAAAGGATGATTGAAATGTTTCATCAAGGTCAAGTCGTTTCCGATCAAAAAGTTTTTAAATTTTTGGTCTAAGAGGGCACGGGGTGTAACAACTTGGTATCAGAGCTTCTGTTTAAGTGAATTAGGTTTCCTTTAGGTTTCCTAGACTTAAACCACTCGTAGTTGCGTTGAATGTAAGTGTAAAAAATGCGGAAAGTAAATGTTAAGTTACAAAAAGGAATGAGTGCTATGTTATATGTACTTAAGTTGATAACTATGATGAATGTGTTTTATTATGATTAATGTGTATGTGATATGCGTCCATGTAGGACTTGAAATGTTTAGATGATTAGTTGGTCGTGCACCTCGGTTGGTGCCGGTGATTATATTGAGATTATATGAATGTATGCTAGAGTAACGGTAATGGAATGCGAGTAGGAATGCTAAGTGATATTAGAAATGGGCTAGCAAGTGTATTAAATAATGACGCTTTAAGTGTGGACCGTGATAATATTAAGCGTGCTAAGGTATAATGTGTAAAGGTAAAATAGGATTGGAACACTAATTGTTAAGTGTTTATTGATATAAAGTTAAAGTAAAAAAGTTAAGGAATGATGAGATGAAATGATGTATGAACCGTAAGGTATTATTGACCAATATATGGTCCCACTATATTTAGTGGCTAATGACTAACGTTATGGTGGTATAGAGACAGGTTAATGGTAAGTTAAATTAAGTGAGGATTAAGTATGTACGTGGATGTCTAAGGAAAATGAATGATGTTATGGTATGTTGAGGTGAGAGCAAAGCCGTAATAGACACTTGTATGTTAGGTGCTAATAACTGAAATGAGAAAGAGTACATATGAAGTAAAGGCAATTGTTGATACAAAAGTTGGGCGTTCCTTGTTTGGGTTCCTTTCCTCGTATCAATTAGATGATAATGCTTGGGGACCTACGCACTATGAAAGCAACAAACACCGTTAGGCTTATCGAGGGATTGTCTCCCCCGATTATCCTCCGGCGTGAGAGTAAGTAATCGAATTTAGGGTTGTAAAGAGTTTAGGGTTTGTAAATCGTACCTTAGACGAGAGCTATGATGCCCTATTTATATACACGTAACCGATAAGGTTTCGTGCTCCTCACTCTTCAGCCTATTCGACGATATAGGATATTTGGTATATATCTCCTTTATTTAGGAGATATCCCGTATCTAATCCATTAATAACTTTGGGCTTGGGCCTTGTGGGCCCAAACCCTCTAACTGGTAGTCCAGTTATTGTTATAGCGGCCCGCTCTTGGTGGGCTTAAGTGTTAGTATTGTTTACTAGTCGGGTCCGTGACCCGAGTGGAGACTATACGTCATCATGTCCCCCCAGTCTAGTGTGCGCAGGGTAAAACCTGCGGATGCTAGACTTAAACCGTGTAAAAATTATTCCCAACGCGTGCGTGGGAAGAATTCGAAATTAAACCGCCAAAATACGCGTGTAATGCACCTAGTCCAAAAAAGTGCAATTCGAGTACCTCGGGAAGTGGAGAGGCTATCCACGTGTCCTGTACCGTTACAACTCCCAGCCACACGATTCGAGTTAGTGGGATCCACGTGTCAGTCATCTGTGGTGGGTGAGAAAACTATATAACCCACTCTCCACTTTTACTGTGATTATCACAGTAAAAAGCATTTTATGTCCATTTTCAAAGCTTCTAAGCCTCCTTTGCAACCCTACTTCTATAAGCTAGGTAAGTAGCGCGTGCGCCCATTATAAAATACGAAAATGGTCCTTCAACTTCATGATTGCCACTCCGACATAACCGAGGATGAACTCATGCAGTTCACCTCGGATTATTTCATTCCTTTGGACCTGCACCCAGAGGTGCCGGGTCCAAACGACACCATTGCGGACTTCCCCGAAGGGAAGGTAGGGGCATATACGCGCTTCTTCGAGTGGGTGAACCAGCGCGTACCTATAACCGTGCTCTTGAGTGAGATACTCAATTACTACGAGCTCCATATCTCCCAGTTGCACTGTATAGGTGCTGGGAAGATTTCCAATTTTGAGGTGAACTGTCGCTTGTTAGCGATTCCCCCCACCCTCCACTTATTTCGCGCGTTCTATCGCGCGTCGTGGTTAAATGGGTGGGTTACCTTCTCTAAGCGCATAGGTGAGCTGCAGTGCTATGTGAAGAAGGTAGATAAACTTAGGGACTGGAGAGAGAAATTCTTTTGGATTGACGCCGCCGTCTTTCCATCTGATTTCCCGTTCCACACCCGCCTTTCGTTACCAAAGGATGAGCGCCCCCTCGACACGTGGTACGACCCGGACCATGCGGCTGTCATTAATGCTAACCGCCTCCACATCAGACCATATCCGGAAGAGTTCCTGGTGCATATGGGCATCAGTCGCAACTACTTCGAGCCCGCGACGGAGGTTCCCACATTTGTGGATGTGGATGGAACGGGTGGGTGCTCATCCTTCCTTCTTTCTGTCGCTAGTAGCGTAAGCCTTCTTCATTTTCCATACTTTATGTAACATCTTTTCCTTTCTATTGTTTTTGCGCAGAGATGGATCTGTTTGGCGTTGTCAATTTGGAGATGCCCAAATCGGTGAACATTGGAGTGCGTCCCCTGAGAGAGGGTGAGACGCCCATTTTGCAGGCGACGGCGGGACGCGTAGTGGACCTGATTGTTCCAGAGCTTGAGGGCTCCCCTGCCGCGGCGGTAGTCGCGCCATTACAGGAGGTGGCTCCTCCTGTGCAGCAGGGACCCGATGTTGCGCAGCCTCCTCCCAATTCTGTGAACATAGCGTACGTCGATTTGGGAGAGACTGACGAAGAAATGGAGGAGGGTCTCCAGTTGAGGCGCAAGAGGGCGCCTAGTGGTGATGGCGAGGGGTCATCCAAGAGGCCGCGGTCTGAGGCAGAGGAGGGTCCATCTTTTGCTGAGTTGGAGATGGGGTAAGTAACTTGTTTATTTGTTATAAACTTTCGTTAAGTTATAGTTTATTCCAACTTTGTTTCTTCTTGTCAGTAGTGAGGATGCTGAGAAGTCTGGGGGAGACACGTCCATGACTGAGATTGAGAAGGACGTGCCCTCATCTCCTCCCCACACGTAAGTACTTGTTAGCAATCACTTAGGATTTTGTGTATGTTGAATTGTCTTCATATGCTAACACTTTTTCCTGATGTTATGTACAGTGAACAATATGTGGAGGACACTGGCGCACGAGATGGAAGTGCGTCACCCAAGGTGAGCCCTTTTCTGGATGGGGCGCACTCACCGAGGGATATTGGAGAGGAGTCAAGGTCGTTTGACTCTGTGATGGAGGAGCTGGCCTTCATCACTGCGCGCCAATCCGAGTTGGTGGCGCAAGCCAGGGCGAGCTACTCTGGTGAGCGTAGCCGCTCTTCCCAGTTTGAGGAGGAGGTTACCAGCCTGAAGGCGCAGTTAGCAGCTATGCAGGCTGAGTTAGCAAGCTCTAAAGCTGAGCAGCTGAGCTCCAAGGCTAAACTGGAGCGCACAGAGGCGTCTGCGCAAAGGCGTCTGCGCAAAGGCTGGCTGTGGGGAAGCTGTCAGTGATGGCTGAGTTGGAGCAGGAGCGTGCTGCTGCAGACCACCAGAGGGTTAACTCTTTGTGGGCGCTGAAGTACTTGCAACAGAATAGAAGCAAGCACTTTGCCAACATTGAGGAGTTCCATAGTCGGGTGGAGCTTGCGCTGAAGATGCAAGAAGAGAAGCTTCGCAAGCTCAGCATCGAATATGATGAGGAGCTATACCCACATACTGTTCAGTCTGTGGCTGAGCGCAGGTAAATGCTTCTTTGCTTTTCTTTATAACTTGTATATATTTGGATTTTCTTTCCTACTAACACTTGTGTTATTTTGTAGGTGGTTGATCAGCCATGGGCTGCGCCTGGCTGCCATGTATACGCTAGAGCATCCAGAGGTCACCACGGCATTCGGGAAGGTGGTGGATTGCGCTATTGCGCACGGCAAGACCTTGGCCGCAAACAAGCTTGCTGAGGCCAAGTTATTGACTGTGCCGCTTGCCGAGGCCCCGGAGTACAAGGTGGATGCCCCTGCTGAGCTCTTCGCTGCTATGGAAGAGTTAAAGAAGCTTGAGCTTCCATATATCGCGCGTCTGGAGCGTGATCAGGATGAGCCCATCAATGTGATTATGGCGGGGCTCACTCTTCCAAGGCATTTGCAGGATGGCGCAGATAAGCAGTTGGACTTCTACTTGAAGCCTGACGTTGCACAGTTGAAGGTACCAATTTTTGCTCAGCCTCGTGATATCTTGAATCCCTTCCGTCTTGAGAAGGAGATTTCTTTGCAAAGGTCTCTAAATGCTCATGTATCCAGGGCCGCAAGGAAAAAAGGCGTGAAAGGGAAGGCCATTCTGTGCGGCATAGGCGCTGCGCNGCAGATAAGCAGTTGGACTTCTACTTGAAGCCTGACGTTGCACAGTTGAAGGTACCAATTTTTGCTCAGCCTCGTGATATCTTGAATCCCTTCCGTCTTGAGAAGGAGATTTCTTTGCAAAGGTCTCTAAATGCTCATGTATCCAGGGCCGCAAGGAAAAAAGGCGTGAAAGGGAAGGCCATTCTGTGCGGCATAGGCGCTGCGCATCTGCCTAGGACCGACGGTGTACCTGTCACCGTGGCCACCGTTTTCCTTGATGATGCAGAGTTGTTGCAGCGACTCAAGGATGCAAAGGAAGCGGCTGTGAGTGGGGGCTCCAGCCAGCTGAGACGTACATCTAGCATATAGTCATTTTGTACTTAGTTCTTTGTTTTGAACCAATTTTTGTATGAACTTGCTCTTTATATATGAAGTTCTTTTTGTACTTAGCGTATTTATACTTTCCAAGTACTTATGTTTTTGAACTCGTAGTTCGCGTATAACTCATGTATCCTCGCATAAAGAGATCTTTGAGTGTCTAAGTGTATTTGAGAAAAGTCATAAGTATGTATGAATTTCCTTAAGTATTGACCATAGTCGTGTATGGAATCTACTAACTTAGTTAAAGAAGGAAGAAATCATAGTCATCTATGAATTTTTATAAGCCTACTTGTCGTATTTTATTTTAAAGAATCAAGAGTCTTGATTTCCCAAGTTGTTAAACGCGCACAATGTGCCCTATTGTGCATCCATCGTGGGATTGCGCAAGGAACTTGCGCCAACGTCTTGAGCGCAAGGTGTTTAACAAGGATTCGTAATCCAAAGTTGATGGGTTTGCAACCCTCTTACTCAACGAGTTGTTTAGTAGGTTAACTCATCCTTTTTACCAACGTGGGTATTAATTAGTGCATGCACGCCATGTAGGCTAAAGGTAACGTGACCAACACATTGAAATGTAAACAGTATTTAAATAACAATGTAAAGAAATTTTGTCGCGGAGTTAGCTAGAATCCACGAGTGTTTTATTAATACTTGCAAGTTTTGTAAAAGAAAATACTTATCTAGATAAGACTCAAAAAATAAAATTTACATGGATCTTTATTGGGGCACTTTCTAAAGTGCTTGAGTGTCCATGCTGGGCCGTAGCCTATTCTAAAGATAGCATCGCTTAAGGTTGCGAACGTTCCATGTTCGTTGTAGCTCGTGTCCATCTTTATCGCGTAGCTTGTACGCTCCATTTCCAAGTGCTTCAATGACCTCGTAAGGTCCTTCCCATTTTGGTCCTAGCTTTCCAGTGTCTTCTGCGCGGCTTGAGTCGTTTTCGCGGTATACGAAGTCACCTGGTCTGAATGAAGTGCTGCACACTTTGGCATCGTAGTACCCTTTCATTCTTGACTTGGCTTTTTCTTCGCGTATTGCTGCGCGTTCACGTTGCTCTTCCAATAGATCTAAGTCTATGCGCCGCTCATCATCATTGGTAGCAGAATTAACTTTCGCAGTACGGATAGTTGGCATTCCAATTTCAGCTGGTATGACAGCTTCTGTTCCATAGACCAAAGAGAAGGGAGTGTCTCCGTTGCTAACCTTGATAGTTGTTCGGTGCGCCCAGAGAACATGTGACAGTTCTTCTACCCATCTTCCTTTGTGTCTGTCCAGACGCGCTTTGATTCCTTCGCCCAGGCTTCTATTCGCGCGTTCAACCAGACCATTTGTTTGTGGGTGAGTTACTGACGCGAAGTGTTGCGTGATGTTCAGCTGTTCGCACCAATCTTTGAACGGATAGTCACGGAATTGTTTTCCGTTATCTGAGATGATTTCACCCGGTAACCCAAAGCGACATACTATGTTGTCCCGTACGAATCGCTTGACTTGGTTGCCCGTGATTGTCACCACTGCTTTCGCTTCAATCCACTTGGTAAAGTAATCTATTGCCACAATGAGGAATTTCAATCCTCCCGCAGCAACCGGGAAAGGTCCAGCAATGTCTATACCCCATTTGTAGAAGGGCCATGGTGCTGTTATCGGTGTTAGTTCATGTTGTGGTCGGCGTGGGATTGGTCTGTGAACTTGGCAGTCGCTGCATTTGCGTAACAAGTCTCGTGCGTCCCGGTGCATAGTGGGCCAGTAGTATCCTGACCTTAAGGCTCGCGCCACAACAGACCGTGGTCCTGAGTGCATAATGCATGAACCAGCGTGGATCTCTCGGAGTACGTAATCTGCCTGGAGGGGTCCTACGCACCTAAGCCATGGTTGCAAGAATGAGCGCCTGTATAAGACACTATCTCTAAGTTCGAATCGTTGCGCTGTGCGCCGTATTCGTCGAGGTTCCTTCTGTTCTTGGGGTAGTATGCCTTTGCTGATGAAGTCCACAATAGGGGTCATCCGTGTAGGACCTTCTTCTTCTATTACTGTGGACACTTCCATCTCGGAGATCGACTTGTCTTTTAGGATTTCTACTAATACCTGTTTTGACAGATGTGCAAAGCTTGTGGACACGATTTTGCTCAGTGCGTCTGCTTTCTTGTTCTCCCCTCTAGGGACTTATATGATTGTGAATCTGTCGAATCCTTGGATTAAGGATTTTGTTTTTTCAAGGTATTGGATCATGTTTTCCTCTTTAGCCTCGTATTCTCCGGACACTTGATTGGCCACTAAACGGGAATCTACATTTGCTTCTAGGTTGCGTACACCCATTCGCGTTGCGATTCATAGTCCAACGATTAGGGCTTCGTATTCTGCCTCGTTGTTCGTGGCAGTGAATTCAAAGCGCAAGGCATATGTAAATTCCATTCCTTATGGATTGGTAAGAATGAGGCATGCGCCTGAACCATCTACGCACGAAGATCCATCCGTAAACAGGATCCATGGTACTTGTAATTCCACCTTGGGTGGTTGAGTTACATCCTCGCTGTCTGGCTTTTCGATGATAAAGTCCGCGAGTATTTGCCCTTTGACCGCGGTGCGCGGTCTGTAGGAGATGTTATGTTCTCCTAGTAGTACACTCCACTTCTGCAATTGCCCTGACGCGTCTGGTTTGGAGATGACTTGCTTTATGCCAACCAGACACTAGTGGTGATACCCCACACGGACTTTCATAGACGCGTCGGAGAACCGACGCTTATGGTCCGCCAGTACTAACTTTTCCATTGGGTTGTAGTTAATCTCTGTTTTCTTAAGCGCCTTGCTGACAAAATATACAGGTGTTTGTACTGAGTTCCTATCCGTCAATAGTACCGCGCTTACTGCCCCATGAGTTGCGGATAAGTACATTATCAACTCCTCCCCTGGTCGGGGTGCAACTAACTTGGGAGCGCTGCTATTGTTTTTTTGAGCTGCTGAAATGCTTCCTCTGCTTCGGTAGTCCAGCGAAAGTCTCCCTTTTTTGTGCACTTCTTGAGTGTTTTAAATAGTGGTAGTGACTTGTCTGCTGACTTGGATAGGAATCTGTTTAGACCGGCCAATTTTCCATTCAAGGATTGGACTTCCTTTAGCGTACGCGGTGAAGGGAGTTGTATGACTGCTTCAGTCTTTTCAGGGCATGGCTTAATGCCATCTGGTTCTATTAAGTATCCTAGGAACATGCCATCTGTAGCGCCAAAAGTGCACTTCTTAGGATTTAGCTTCATATTGATTTTCCGTAGTGTTTTGAATGTTTCTTCAATATCGCGCACTACTTCATCTTCAGTATGGATTTTTATAACCAGATCATCAACGTAGACCTCCAAGTTGCGACCCACTTGCTTTTCGAATGCATTATCTACCAAGCGCTGGTAGGTAGCCCCCGCATTCTTTAGCCCGAAAGGCATCTTTGTGTAACAATAGACGCCTTGGCTCGTATGCAATGCTGTTTTCTCCTCATCTTCCTTAGCCATTTGGATTTGGTGGTATCCTTTGTATGCATCCAAGAAGCATTTGAAAGGATATCCACATAAGGATTCTACCTTCCAGTCTATTTCTGGTAGTGGGTAGCAGTCCTAAGGGCATGCTTTGTTGAGGTCCGTGAAGTCCACGCACATTCGCCAACTGCCATCGCTCTTTTTTACCATGACTGGATTAGACAACCAATCATGGTAGTAGACTTCTCGCATAATACCTGCATCCACAAGTTTGTGTACTTCCTCCAGGATGGCTTTCGCGCACTCTGGGGCCTGGCCACGCTTCTTCTGCCTTATTGGCGGATATCCTTGTCGGATTTGTAGCTTGTGCTCTGAGATTGACCTAGTTACGCCAGTCATATGCTTTGGCTCCCATGCGAAGACATCCAATTTTTTCTGCAGGAGTGCGCACACAGCTGTTTTCCCTTTATCTGACAGCGAACCTCCAATTGACACCTGTTGTTTAGGGTAATCAGGGTATATTGCTACTTTCAAGTTTGGGATTTTGGTTGTGCCATGTTCCGGAGTGTTCGTTGCTTCGCATGTAACTGTATTACATTCCTCAGGAGGTACAGCGTTGTTGTAAAGGGTGACAATGCCGCCTTCTACTGGGAATTTGAGCATTCCATGTGCCGTGGATGGTACTGCACGTACGGCTGATATTCCTGATCTTCCGATAATGCCATAGTATGGCGAGGGAGATCTAATCACCATGAAGTTCATCCATGCTTTTGTGGAGTGCTCCTTGTTACCAACCGTAACTAGTAGCCGTAGTTGTCCTATTGGCCATATCTTTTCTCCCGTGAAGCCTGTTAACGATGATGTGGCAGGGATCAATTGGCTTTGTATCTCCGGCCGTAGTCTCTTGAAACAATGTTCATACATTATTTCCGCAGATGCTCCTCCATCAACGTACATACGGTGGATATTGTGACCTCCCGCATATATTTCAATGGTGAGTGGCTCCGCCACTGCGTTGTCCGCAGTCAACTTTGGGAAGGAAATTTCGTCGTTAGGAGAGAACCTCTGGCTGACCTTTTGCTTGACTTTGCGCTGCCATGATTGTATCATGTAAATTGTGTCTGCCTTGTCTTTAGGTGGTTCTTTTTTATCTCCGGTTCTTTGCTTATCCTTCCCTTCTTTAATGTTCTTGACTAAGTGGTCCATCCTGCCCTCTTTTACTAATTTATCAATTAGTTGGCGAAGCTGGACACACTCATTCGTTGTGTGGCCTTTCTGTCCATGATAGTCGCAGTACCCATTCCCTATGCGCTTTCCTTCTGGAGTGCGCATTGGTGGGGGTTTAGGAAAATTTGCTCCCTCTGTTGCGAATATCTCTCTAGGAGTTTTTGTCAATGGGGTATACTTGTCGTTCCCCAATGAGCCTCCATCATTGCGATAGCTTTTGTTACGATTGCCGCCATGGTCATTGGATTGTCTCCTTGACTGTTCTTGCGGCCTGTAGTTCGAGTATCCTTTCTTGCTATCCGCGACGGCGACTTCTCCTTGAATGAAAGACCTTGTGCGCTTCATTAGTTCGTCGAAGGTTTGGGGAACTTTATCATTTAATTTTTTGATAAGGTCTTGGTTGTTAATCCCATTCATGAATCCTGAACTTTTTAGTATTACAGGACACGCCTTGACGTGTATGCATTCGTCCTTGAAGCGCTCCATGAAGGCGCTCGTGGATTCCCCTTGGTGCTGTTTAATTCTAGCCAATTCTACTGGGTCATTAGCGCACTTCTTTCTTTGTGTGAAGTTCAAACGGAATGCTTTCCGCAACTCTTCATGACCCTTTATACTTCTTCGTGGAAGTTTGCTGAACCAAGTTCGTGCATTCCCCACCAATGTTGAATTAAACATATGGCACCACACAGGTTGTGGCCAATTTTCGATGCCAGCAGCGGATTCGAAAATTTTTAGGTGATCATCAGGGTCACCCGTTCCATCATATGTTTTAACATTGGAAGCCATGCGCCTTTTCTTGTTGTCTGAATAATCGCTGATGCGCTTTGAGAACGCATCAACCTTTTGGCGATGCCAAGGAAGGGATATGTCATCGTCCTCTTCCTCGCGACGTCTTCCTCTGGACTTCCAGTGTCCCGTTTCTTTATCCTCGTTGTCCGAGGAGCTGCTAGAGGAAGAATCGCTTCTTTTACGGCGCTTGCGTCGTTTTTCATTGGAGTCCGAGCTAGAAGGGCTTTCGCTTGGGAAAAATCGTTTCCCAGGTTTGTTGTAAGCTCTTCTGCTTCCAGATCTAGAAGATCCTTCGCTTGGTGAGCGCCGTGGTCCGATCCTATCGTGGACTCTGTGACTACCTAGTCTAGAGTGGACGTTAGTACGTCGCCCATTACCCTCGTATTCCTCCGGGTACTGCGAATTAGATGGTGTACCGAGTCTAGAGTGGACATCGTTGCGCCTCTCGTTATGCTCGCACTCTAGGTAACGCGGTGGAGATGTTCCATTGAAGTCAGACCGAGCGTGTAAGTTCTGGCTCAGCCTTCTCCTTGCCTCCTCTTGGAGGAGATTGGTCAATGTTTCGTAATTTTTGGATACAAAATTTTTTAACATTGGCTCCTGAGTATCTTCTTCCAGCGCAACGATATTTTCCTCCAGAGTAGTCCCCTTATCTCGGTTAGGCGCGCCCAGCGGTACAGTGTTGTTCACTGTGGGTACCGTTTGATGGGGAGTGTTGAAAAGGTTTCGCTGGAGATCATCAGTGTTTGGGACCACCGTAGTGGTTTGAGTTGTTACAGCGGGCAACTCCACTGTTGGGATGATTGGGGTTGGTTCCAATTCTTGGTGACCAGGCGCACTGGTTGTCCCAGTGGTTTGCCTAAGGGTCAGATCTGGGTAGTTCCTCCTTGGAGGGTCACCGCGTGTCTTGTCCATCTGCGGAGTCCGCTGGCTTACGTTTTTGTGTTTCGTCATCCTAGTTCTTAGTGTAGGGTCCCACGGATGGCACCACTTGTTGATACAAAAGTTGGGCATTCCTTGTTTGGGTTCCATTCCTCGTATCAATTAGATGATATTGCTTGGGGACCTGCGCACTATGAAAGCAACAAACACCGTTAGGCTTATCGAGGGATTGTCTCCCCCGATTATCCTCCGGCGTGAGAGTAAGTAANTTTTGTGTTTCGTCATCCTAGTTCTTAGTGTAGGGTCCCACGGATGGCACCACTTGTTGATACAAAAGTTGGGCATTCCTTGTTTGGGTTCCATTCCTCGTATCAATTAGATGATATTGCTTGGGGACCTGCGCACTATGAAAGCAACAAACACCGTTAGGCTTATCGAGGGATTGTCTCCCCCGATTATCCTCCGGCGTGAGAGTAAGTAATCGAATTTAGGGTTGTGAAGAGTTTATGGTTTGTAAATCGTACCTTAAACGAGAGCTATGATGCCCTATTTATATACACGTAACCAATAAGGTTTCGTGCTCCTCACTCTTCGGCCTATTCGCCGATATCGGATATTTGGTATATATCTCCTTTATTTAGGAGATATCCCGTATCTAATCCATTAATAACTTTGGACTTAGGCCTTGTGGGCCCAAACCCTCTAACTGGTAGTCCAGTTATTGTTATAGCGGCCCGCTCGTGGTGGGCTTAAGTGTTAGTATTGTTTACTAATCGGGTCCGTGACCCGAGTGGAGACTATACGTCATCAACAATAAAGATACATCATAAAGAAAACATCATAGCTCCGTGTGTTAGCAATGCTTCTTTGTTTTATTCGACTGTTTTTAAAAGAAGTAACCATAGCAAACCTGTTAGATTACTCCTTCAAGTCGTTGGTTGTAACACCCCCATTTTCACAATTCGCAGCGGATTTAGGGTTGGGGTATTACTTCATGGAATCACAGTTACAGTAATAGAAAATGACTCGAAAACAGACGTTTATAGAAATTTAGTTATCATTCATACCCTCCAGTAAGAGGTAGTATCAACGGGAGTTGTCAAACTCAAATAGATCTATCAACTATATTCGCATTCGCTTGGGTAAAATATCCCAAACGATTAGATTCATGAATTTAAGTTATGCAGTAATGGTAGATAGTTTACTCGTGCAACAACCAAAGAAAAAGACTTGTATTCAGTTTAAAGCATGTAGCATGTATCCCCCTCACAGGGTTTGTAAAGCATTTAAAAAGTGAGGCTATGAAAACTGACCTGGGCTTAGGGAAATCTTATTGATGTAAAAAGTGACTCGAAAACTAGACTGCCTTACTCACGTATACTGATGGTATTGTAGGTGTGGATGTATGTCAAGCTCTAGTTGTTTTGTTCAGGTTTCTTAAGTAATCATTCTTAGGGTTTTTAGTGTTTTAGGTATAACATAACACCGTTCAGGCCATCATAATTCAGAAGTATAAGACTCCTCACATGAAGCTCCCTACTATTGTATTATATTACATAATACCGTTCGAGCCATCATAATTCAGAAGTTAATACTCCTCACATGAAGCTCCTTACTATTGAGTTATGTATTTATTTAGAGTTTAGTTATAACATAACACCATTCGGGCCATCATAATTCAGAAGTACATGCAATAATGCCAGGGCACTTTAAATCGTAAACCCAGCAAACTCGTCAAAACGAAATATCCACATAATACTCCTCACATGAAGCTCCCTAGTATTGTGTTATGCTTCTAACTTTAATATTTTTACTTTATACCCTTATAGTTTAACATATTTACAAAATCTACCCTAGACTTATAATACTTTTATTATTTATACTTATAACTATCTATACTTGACACACTTAATCCCTAAACTTTTATATTTTGAGAAAATGGCAGAAATGACCCTTGGACTTATAAGTTTTCAAAATTTACCATTTAGACCCTTAACTTTATAACTTTTGCAAAACTAGTCCTTTTAAGTTTATAACTTTTTAACTTTCTATCTAAGGTTATGTAACTTTGAAAAAAGGGTCCTTATACATGTAATTTCTAAGAAATGTCAAAAATAGTCCCTATACTTAATATTTTCAGAAAGTTACCATATATACCCGTATGCATGGAAAACTTTGCAAAACTAGTCCTAATTCCATGCAATTCATATTTTTATGAAACAAAAAGGGTTCCTAGCTTATGGTTAACTAATATTAGCTTATCTAAGTTATCTAAGCTAGCTTATGACTTATAAAAAGGACTTATAGCGTATAAAATGTAATTCGACTCTAATTAGGGTTTTAAAAAGTAAAGTTCTAGTTTTTAGTGATCATGGCTTAGGCAAGGGTTCTAATGGGATCTAAGGCACCTAATATCTATCCTAGGACTGAAAGAAAGCTAATAGAGCAAGAAATGAAAGCTTACGTGACCAAGAGAGGGTTAACGAGGGATCCTAGGGTTTTCTAAGGCAAATACGACTCGACAAGCATGCAAGGCTCACTCTACTCGACTTCTATGGCTACAAGGATCCTAATACTACTACTAACTACAGAATATAAGTGATGAAGAAGTGTAATGGTGTGGTTTAGAATGAGGAGGGAAACGAGTGTATTTATAGCCCTCGTTAACCTTGGAGACCAAGGAAAGGAGAGGCTAGGTGTCGAGGAAGGGGGGAGGGTGAGTAACCATAGCTACATGGTGACTAATGGGTGCTATAAGGGTGACGAGGATAGGCTATAGGGTGGTTTAGGGTTTATGTGGTGGTGGTGAGGCCGACTAAGGAAGAAGGTGACAAGGAGGTGATGCACCTCCTTTCTCGGGTGCTTGTAAGGTGCTAGGGTGTGTGCTAGGTCTAGGGAAGGTGCTAGGGTGCTTGGTTGCTAGTTTAGAGGTGCTTAAGTAGCTTAGTTCTAAGGTTTAGGTTTAGTTTTATCCTAGTTTTACCTAGAGAGAGTTTATGGTATAGCTTAGGGTTTAGTGCCTAGATTAGGATCCTCTGAGTGTTTAATGACTAATCCTAAGTTCTAAGAGGTTTATACTAAGTGGTGGTAGCTTATGGGAAAGATTTGGGAAGGTTTAACCTAGTTTCCGGGAAGTTATAACCTAGTTATGGTTTTGTGCTTAAGAGACTTGTACCTAAGCTCTAAGGGATTGTACTAGGGTCTAAGGATGCTAAGATATCCTAATATTCCTAAAGTAACTTATACATAAGCCCTGGACACTTTCAAACTAGTTTAGATAAGCATTTAGGGTTTTGTAAACACATAGACCTATTTAGGGTTTAATTAGGGTTTATTATGGTTTTGTGATAAGTTTAGTGTGTTAGATTGATAGATTACTTATTGTGGTGTTGTTGTGATCTTATGCTTGACATACCAAGGGTTTATAGGATGTGTGTGTAGAGTTTATTTGGATTGTGTGGATACGTGAGTAGGTCTAGAGAGTCATGCAAGTAATGAATGCACATAAAAAGCAAAAATGTACTTGTGAAATACCTACTATAGGTATTAGTAATGGGAATGATAGTGATTAGATTTTGTGGGTTGTTATAGTCTTACCCTCTTAGAAGAAATCTCGTCCCGAGATTTAAATGAACGTAGGAGTAGGGGAAAGAATGAGTCGAGAAAGATAAGAGGAAAGAAGAGAGTTGTACAAACGGAATAGGAAATGTTTGTACATGTGCCAGATTCTTGAACTCATTTATTTATATCTCATTTCTCACAAGTAAAGGCGTGCCAATTCTTGTAAGCAAGAGCTTATAAATTCATGATCCATTCGATTTATAACTTTCTTCTTAAAATGAAAGAGCGTCCTAATTCATTTTAATAGAATAGTTATCATAAATCATCCTTAAGTAGTATCGGCGGAAAACGGAAAATGTAGTCCACATTTAAGGAAATGTGGTCCAAGAACGTTTTGGAAACAAGTTTAAGTCATGATGGAAACGAGTTCTAGTCATGGTGGAGACAAGTAGTAACCATGGTAGAGACAAGTTCAAGCCATGCTAGAGACAAGTTCAAGCCATGGTAGAGATAAGTTCAAGCCATGGTGACCAGTTCTACAGTCTCCCTGTTTAGCAACTAGTCACCTGGTAATCTCCCATGTTATGGCTAGAGTGACGGACGTCAACTATCTCGTTCTTGCAACTTTTGCAAGGTGAGATAGTATAATATCATAGTCGAACATAATGAGGATTAAAGTTCGGCATAGATATTCTTACAAGATCTAACTAATAGAATCTTGCGATATGACGAGAAATACAAGTTCTAACTTTTAGAACATTGTAGGACTGGGTAGGGAGAGAATATAGGGTAGGAAAAATAGAGTGAAAAATGACGGAGGAACGAAAGGATGAAAGAAAGTGGGAGGATGGATGAAAAGGTAGGAAGGAGTGGGGAAAAAAGAGGAAAAGTAAGGGATGAAATAAGAAAGTATGGAGGAGTGAGGGATAACGAAGGAGTGGGTTTAAACGGAAGAGTAGGATTAAACAGTAGAGTAGGAAGGCGGGAGAGTGAGATTTGAAATGGGTGAATGGGAAAAAGAGTGGGAGAATGAGAATTTGAATGGAAAGATGAGAAAAAGCGAGAGGATAAGATTAAACGGGAGAGTAAGAGTATAGGATACTTGAGAGATAGTATCCTAATGGAATTTAAGATTTACTAGATTCCTTCAAAATTTGTTTTCCCCTAATGTTCTTCTAGTTTTCATAACTAGTCCTAAACTTCTAAGGGTGATGTGTTTGGTTCTTTTGGTGGAGAGGATTCTAAAGTGGGAGAAGGTTTAGGTGATTTCTTTCCTAAGGGTTTACTAGGAGTATCCTTATTCTTAGGAAAAGTTTTGGGTTTTCTCTTTTGTCCTAAGTTGTCTATTACTACTAGTATCACTATTATTATAAGTATTACTATTCCTAGGTACTTGAAACCGGATAAAGTAGCATCCATAGTTTCTTTTTAGTGGAATTCCTAATGTGTAACCTATAAATTGTCAAATTCTAAGAAACTAAGTATAGGTAGACTAAAATCCTCAAATGTCTTATTCCTAGTTATGACAAATTCTAAGTTTGGGTTATGAATTCTTAGGGTAGGCTCGGGATGTCCTAATAATATATCATTCCTAGGTATTTCAAAATCCTTAAAGTTTGTGGGAAAATCTTAATATAGAAAAGGACAACTTATGAGGCTAGGTCTAGGTAAACTATAACCTTAAAATGGTTTGTTCTTATGAGGTAAGATTAGGTGTTTAAAGGCTTAAGGTTCTAAGTTGGTAGTTTTCTAACTAATCCTTCGTCATTCTAAATTTTCCTATTTAGTACCTAAAGGTTTTCTAGTTTATTCTAATATCCTCGATATCAAGTAAGGTTCTTTTCTTAGGCTAAATCCTATAGAGGTGTCTTCCCTTAGTTTGGTTTCTAATCTCAAAATTTTCTTATTTCCTAGTTCCTTAATAATTTTCTTCAAGGTATTCTATACTTAGGATTATGTTTTCTATGGATATACTTAGGCTTTGTTGAAAATTTTTAAATCAGCAAGTGAAAATATCATTTTATAAGTTTTTAAGTTTATAAGACAATGTTGTTTTCTATTAGTTGGTTTTTTAAATATCAACAAAAAAAAAAGAAAAACGAATATGGTTCGGGTTTTACTAATAAGGGAGGTGAAAACTAACTCGGGAATCATAGTAATCTAAGGAAGTAAAGAGGGAAGGATAGGAATATGCTTGTATATGACTACCATATACTTGCATATGAGATAGTTAGGGGTAGATTCTCTAACTAAGGGAAAGATAGCTCATGGAAAGCAAAGGAAGTAGTGAAGATTTAGAGATCAGAGGAGAAAGAATTCAGATCTCTATGATGTAGAATAAAGATTCTCATCATTGGTAAGAGAAGTGTTTGAAGGGATTGGGTTTTAGGAAGGGATAAAGTACGAGGGGAGTTTAAAACAGTTTTGAGAATCTATGAATCTAAGGCATCGAGGTAGTTTTTCCTAATTTCCTAGAGGTAAGGGTTCGGGGTAGGTTACAACAAGTACCTAACTTGTCATATTTTATGGGATATGTCTATACTCCTAGGGTTCACTATAGGGATACAGATGACCTAGGGTAATCAAGAAGAGGCATACCTAAATCTAGTTTATCTAAATTATCCGAATTTAGGGGCACCAGGTAGTTTCTAAAACTTAACTTATGTTATTGATTTCCTATCTTACATATCCTATAGGCACTAATTGTTCTAAGGCAAAACTCTTAAGGCTATAAAAAGGCATACTACTTAGGGATTTCTTCTAAGGTTTTCTTAATTCCAAGTGTTTGGGTTTGTGATGTTTTCTAGGTTTGATTGATGACGTTCCCCATCATCATCAATCATCTTTTCTAAAGTACAAATCCTAAATCGGGCAAAGGCTATCTTATGGTGGTGTCTCATTTGAATTTTCTGTAATTTAGCTACCTTAAAACAGGTTTCTTGTAGGATATTTCTTAAACTACTATAGTCAGGTTGATTGCCTAGGTTATTATCATGACCTTTTTCTATTTTCTCAAGAAGGTCAAGGAAAATTTCATCTAAGTTATTTAAAATTTCCTCTACCTGATTTTCCTGATTTTCTAAAGTTGTCCTAGTGAGGTTTTCTCCAAATTCATCTTTCCAAGATGAAATGGGAGGGTTTACTAAGTAAGGTGTAGGTGCTAAAGTATAGGGTTGCCTAAGTTCATATCTAGGGGTATAGGCAGGGATAGGGTTTCTAGGTATACATGGTTCTCTAGGGAGAAAGAACTCATGTGGTTCAAATCTAGGAGTGGGGAATGATAGGTGTAAATAGGGTTTAGGGGAATAATAGGTGATGCCTTAGCATAGAAATCTCTTAAGTGTTTTAAGTGTGGTTTATCTATGAAAGGTGTAAAACCTAAGGGTGAAGGTGTATCTAGATTATTCCTAGAGTCTTCTAAGGAATCGGGAAAATATGGTTTATAGGGATAATCTAGTACATTTGGAGAGGAAAGAACATTCTCCGGATGTAAACTAGATGAGACGGGGGTAGTATAGCGGGGAGTAGACATAACTATATACTAGTAAAAATACTGTAAATCATTTAGCAGTTAAGCAGGTAATTACTATACTAACCTTAGCACGTATGGTTACGGAGGATGGCAGGGGCACTGAGGACTTTCTCGGGTTTAGGAAAAATAGTTGTAGTTTAGGTTTTGACCTTGTTCTCTACAACTGAGGCTCTGATACCAATCTGTAACACCCCCATTTTCACAATTCGCAGCGGATTTAGGGTTGGGGTATTACTTCATGGAATCACAGTTACAGTAATAGAAAATGACTCGAAAAGAGACGTTTATAAAAATTTAGTTATCATTCATTTGATTATCAGAGTTTTTATAGTAAAAGATATACTTTTACTATTGATGAGGTCCCAAAGTCTAGGTGATATGTTATGTTTGAATGATAACCGGTTTGAAAGTCCTCCAAGTTCAGTGCCTCCTTCTGCCATAATTCCGTAGTAGTGATATACCTAGGATACATGCTTAAAAAGTCAACACTAGGTGTTGAGTGAGAGTCATAGGTTTAAGTGTTAGTGAATACAAGTTCCACATGGTTCAGTTGGTACACCCTTCAAGGAAAATGTAGTGTGTGTGATAATTGTGATGCATGCACAATTATTAAGAGTGGGGTATGTTGCACTAAGCTCATGAACCACATGTTAACAGTCCGGGTAATGGGGGCTGCAGACCCAACCATGAGGGGACGGGAAGGATAACTTTGCCAAAGTTAATCCTTCAGAAGGGTTCAAATATAGTACTTATTGATACCCTCCAGTAAGAGGTAGTATCAACGGGAGTTGTCAAACTCCAATAGATCTATCAACTATATTCGCGTTCGCTTGGGTAAAATATCCCAAACGATTAGATTCATGAATTTTAGTTATGTAGTGATGGCAGATAGTTTACTCGTGCAACAACCAAAGAAAAAGACTTGTATTCGGTTTAAAGCAAGTAGCATGTATCCCCCTCACAGGGTTTGTAAAGCATTTAAAAAGTGAGGCTATGAAAACTCACCTGGGCTTAGGGAAATCTTATTGATGTAAAAAGTGACTCGGAAACTAGACTGCCTTACTTACGTATCCTGATGGTATTGTAGGTGTGGATGTATGTCAAGCTCTAGTTGTTTTGTTCACGTTTCTTAAGTAATCATTCTTAGGGTTTTTAGTGTTTTAGGAACACCGTTCAGGCCATCACAATTCAGAAGTATAAGACTCCTCACATGAAGCTCCCTACTATTATATTATGTTACATAATACCGTTCGGGCCATCATAATTCAGAAGTTAATACTCCTCATATGAAGCTCCTTACTATTGAGTTATATATTTATTTAGAGTTTAGTTTTAACATAACACCGTTCGGGCTATCATAATTCAGAAGTACATGCAATAATCGTTTGAGGAGCCAGGGCACTTTAAATCGTAAACCCAGCAAACTCATCAAAACGAAATATCCACATAATACTCCTCACATGAAGCTCCCTTGTATTGTGTTATGCTTCTAACTTTAATATTTTTACTTTATACCCTTATAGTTTAACATATTTACAAAATCTACCCTAGACTTATAATACTTTTATTATTTATACTTATAACTATCTATACTTGATACAATTAATCCCTAAACTTTTATATTTTGAGAAAATGGCAGAAATGACCCTTGGACTTATAAGTTTTCAAAATTTACCATTTAGACCCTTAACTTTATAACTTTTGCAAAACTAGTCCTTTTAAGTTTATAACTTTTTAACTTTCTATCTAAGGTTATGTAACTTTGAAAAAAGGGTCCTTATACATGTAATTTCTAAGAAATGTCAAAAATAGTCCCTATACTTAATATTTTGAGAAAGTTACCATATATACCCCTATGCATGGAAAACTTTGCAAAACTAGTCCTAATTCCATGCAATTCATATTTTTATGAAACAAAAAGGTTTTCTAGCTTAAAGTTAACTAATATTAGCTTATCTAAGTTATCTAAGCTAGCTTATGACTTATAAAAAGGACTTATAGCATAAAAAATGTAATTCGACTCTAATTAGGGTTTTAAAAAGTAAAGTTCTAGTTTTTAGTTATCAAGGCTTAGGCAAGGGTTCTAATGGGATCTAAGGCACCTAATATCTATCCTAGGACTGAAAGAAAGCTAATAGAGCAAGAAGTGAAAGCTTACGTGACCAAGAGAGGGTTAACGAGGGATCCTAAGGTTTTCTAGGGCAAATACGACTCGACAAGCATGCAAGGCTAACTCTACTCGACTTCTATGGCTACAAGGATCCTAATACTACTAATAACTATAGAATATAAGTGATGAAGAAGTGTGATGGTGTGGTTTAGAATGAGGAGGGGAACGAGGGTATTTATAGCCCTCGTTAACCTTGGAGACCAAGGAAATGAGAGGCTAGGTTTCAAGGAGGGGTGAGGGTGAGTAACCATAGCTACATGGTAACTAATGGGAGCAATAAGGGTGACGAGGCTAGGCTATAGGGCGGTTTAGTTTTATGTGGTGGTGGTGAGGCCGACTAAGGAATAAGGGGACAAGGAGGTGATGCACCTCCTTGCTAGGGTGCTTGTAAGGTGCTAGGGTATGTGCTAGGTCTAGGGAAGGTTCTAGGGTGCTTGGTTGCTAGTTTAGAAGTGCTTAAGTAGCTTAGTTCTAAGGTTTAGGTTTAGTTTTATCCTAGTTTTACCTAGAGAGAGTTTAGGGTCTAGCTTAGGGTTTAGTGACTAGATTAGGATCCTATAAGTGTTTAATTACTAATCCTAAGTCCTAATAGGCTTATACTAACTGGTGGTAGCTTATGGGAAAGATTTGGGAAGGTTTAACCTAGTTTCCGGGAAGTTATAACCTAGTTATGGTTTTGTGCTTAAGAGACTTGTACTTAAGCTCTAAGGGATTGGACTAAGGTCTAAGGGTGCTAAGATATCCTAATGTTCATAAATTAACTTATACATAAGCCTTGGACACTTTTAAACTAGTTTAGATAAGCATTTAGGGTTTTGTAAACACATAGACCTATTTAGGGTTTAATTAGGGTTTATTATGGGTTTGCGATAAGTTTAGTGTGTTAGATTAATAGATTACTTATTGTGGTGTTGTTGTGATCTTATGCTTGACATACCAAGGGTTTATAGGATGTGTGTGTAGAGTTTATTTGGCTTGTGTGGATACGTGAGTAGGTCTAGAGAGTCATGCAAGTAATGAATGCACATAAAAAGCAAAAATTTACATGTGAAATACCTACTATAGGTATTTGTAATGGGAATGATAGTGATGAGATTTTGTGGGTTGTTATATTGGTAGAAAAAGATAACAACAAACACAAACTACCTGAGTCTATGAACAAGATTTTTTTTTGGTTGCTAAACACGAACAGTTACAAGATTCTAACAACGAGCATATTGTGTTTAATTAGGGTCAGTGTGAAAGCTTCTTAGTAAGGATCGATTGGTTTTTTTGGGTGATATCACAAACGTGCGATTGCGTTTGTTTGTGAGAAGTAAAGATTAGGGCAATTAAAGTTAGGGTTAAAAAGGGATTAGTGTGTTTTATATACCGTGAAATTAAGGTAGGGTGTAAGTGGAGTGTTGGGCTTTTGATTATTAAACTTGGACGTGGGCTTGAACTAGTTTTTGTTGGGCTACGGGTTATGATTAAATCACGTTGAACCAGAGTTTGGTTGGGCTACGGGTTATGTTGTAATCAGATTTTTGATAAGTGAGTGTTGAATTATTGGGTTGAGATACTTTTGGGTTGAGATACTTTCCAGATTGAGTGTTATTTTGGCTTGAGATACTTTCGGGTATAATTTTGGACAACGGTTTTGTTTGAGCTTTGTTAATCCGAGTTTGTCTTGAATTATTGGGTTTATCGGATATAATTTCGGGGTTTATTCGGATTCGAACATACAATCATCACGTTCATCATAAGATCACTTATCATTGTACCGTTCCAACGGATAGTATTACACGTATCAATTATCTTTGTCTCACGGTTTCTTTTTGATTTTGTAAAATCCCGCGAAAGAATCTATTTCTCGGTTTAAATCATAGAATTGTAAAATCCCGTGCACGTTCATATCATGTCAAATTCTTCCAACCTTGTACAACAAATAAACGTGTTTGATTCTGATAATGCCACTATGGAATTGTCTTGCTCGAATTCTCAAGTGAAAGAGGTTCATCAGCCACTTAAAATGCCCGATAATTCAAAGGATAGTTGCATTGAATGTTTTCGATTACTTCATTCACATCTCAAAGTTCTCTTTGAACAACCTGGATACTTGGGAGGATACAGACGTGCATTCGCAACACTCTTTAGTCAAGATGTTGAGACCTTCACAGTCAAGATGATTTTGCACTTAGATCAACTTCAACAACAACTTGACAAAGAAGAATTCTCTAAAAGTAGCTCTATGGCTGCATACTGTGTGATCTGCAACCAACTCCAAGTGTTCATTGACTCGCAATTCACAATGGAGTATGATTATGACAGTCATATGATGAAAAAGTGTTTTGCCAATTACACTGGAATCGAGGATGATACCTTCAGAGTCACACTACTCCAATTCACGGGGAATGTTAAGGAGTACATTGAGGAAAAAGCACAGCTTGTATGGTGCAATCATGTGACGGTATTGTTGATTCGGCTAAAGCATCGGATGTTGGGTCAGTTGTCACTGAATGCAAAGGATCAGAGACTGATAAGCTTGACACTACCAGCAATTCAGTGCCTCTTGTTACACATGATATGGATGCAGATTTCAGACCGGTAAAAGAACATGTGTCATGTGCAGAGGTACCCTTAACTGATCAACATAATGTGACTTCTAATGAACGACAGCATACTGATCAAATTAAGCCCACTTATGACACAAATTTTTGGAAAAGACTGATAGCAATACCATCTCTAATTCAACAAATATGAGTCATAAAGGGGGAGAAAGTGATCAGGATGCTGAGCATGATGATGAGTCAAGTTCTTTGTTTACGGCTGAGACTTTCAAATCAAATGATATGGTTGATAAAGAAATGTTTTGTTGATCCCAGTTGAGCAAACGATCTTGTATAGAAGCTGACTTGAATTATAACTTAAACAACATGCGGAATATATTGTTTAACGTAAGATGAACACAAGAACAAAGATTTCACACTTTAACACTTCAATATATTAAATACGAGCACTCTTACAATGCTAGGGTTTACACCTTGAAGTGATTCGACTTAGACACGTACATATTCTAACCCTAGGGATCTCCTTTTATACACAAGGAACCCTACACGGTTTACAATAACTTCTTACACAAACAAACCATATTCTAAACCTATAGAATATTTAATACAATCATTACTATAATTACAAGACTCATTCCTATAATAAACTCTGAGCAGCAGAGTCTTGCAATTCTCTTCAGCAGCACTTTCACACTAGCAGCAGAGTCATCTTCCAGCAGCAGATTCAGTCAGCAGCAGATTGACATTAGTTAGAAGCAGAGTCCTAAAACCCAACAATCCTCCCCTAAACTTGATATTTACCTCCTAAATCATCAAGTTTCTCTTAAGTACAAATAACCACAAAGAGGATGCTTCCAAACACTTACTTCTTAGAATTTAGAATCTGCTCATACCTCTGCACCAACTTAAAAGCCATATCATTAGTATTGAAATGTTTTTGAAGCATTAAGAATCCAGGCTTTACCATCTCAGTGATTATTTCTTTATTAGCATTCAAACCAGGATAATCTTTTTCCACCAGAAGAAACACAGTAACTCCTCTAGCTGATACTTCATGAACTCCACAAGATTGATACAAATACCATCTGTTTACCCTTTTGTTTTTCATTTCAAACCATTCTCTATTAGTAGCATGAGGTTCAAACATTATCTTTAGATTATGATAGATAATGTTCTCATGATCATTTTCTGGCTGCTTATCCCCAAATCTTTCTTTGTATAATCTCCAAACATCACACACATCATCTCTATCCATGTAATTGAGCATTTGAGAGAATCTGATAAAGCCATAATACATATCATTTGTTCTCTTAAACTCCCAATACCCTTCACTGCCATCTCTGACTCTAAAGGTATAAGAGATGATTGGATGTTTAGCTGCCAAAGGAACTGTATTGGAGATTTCTGGTTCTACTCTTGTAGACAAAGTGGTGAAAGACATCAACCTTTCCTGCTCAGCTTGTGTTATCTCCTCTGTAGCTTCTTCTTCCACATCTAAACTGCCAGCAACACTAGCCTTCCTCTTTTTCCTAGCAAAAGTTTTCTGAATAGTTCTTCTTTTCTTGCTTTCATAGATAGGAGTAGGTTTAATGTCTGCTGTATTTTCTTCTACTTGCTCTGCATCTTTAGGCTTATTGATATGTGCTTATTCACATATCTTTTATTCACCATTATTAGACTATTTTAGACCAAAAACTAACGCGAAAAGCCAAAGATATCGTGTTTTTGTGTTTATGACTGTGCAGGTATGGATATTGCTAAAACATCACAAAATGCAACAGAAAAGCCCGAAAAGAGCACGAGATGTGGAAAAGAGTCAAGAAGCCGAGTCAAAGTTGATATTCACTCAAGAAAAGCCCGTGACGAAGTTTTCATTACTTAAAGGCTTGAGAATATGAAAGAAATGCTTAATCGAAGAATAAAGATGATTATCTTATATAAGCTTCCCAAATTCGAGCAAGTGATCACTTTTATATCATTGAAGACTTTTTGAAGACTCGTCAACACATTTCCTCAAGATTACAAGGACTTAAGTTTACTTTTTAGAAGTTATTAGCTAGTATAATGAAAGTTTATGTGTCATTTCATGAACTTATAAGAATTTAGGGGGCTTGATGTAAAAGGAACCCACCCATGGAGTCCTTAAATACCACCCTCAACCTCATTTTTGAGGGGGTGAGTTTTGAGTTAGTTTTATGTTAGTTTTTAGTTTTCTTAATGTTTTCATGTAATGTTTTCCTAATGCAAAATTTTCTTTAAGTCTTAAAGCTTTTTACTTGCTTATTGTTTTGCTTATTTACCTTTACTTCATTGCTTTTCATCTTATTATTCAAGCTTCTTTCTTCTACTTTGATTCAAATAAGCTCACAAAAAGTTGCACCACCTTTGCATGAAAGCTTATTTCGTGCCTTATGATCATGAGTTGAGCTTATTTTGGTTTTGGTAGCTTGAGAGAGCTTTTGTTACGTTTTATCTAGCTTATTTAAAAGTTTTCATAAAGTTTTCTTTAGCTTATTTGTCATTTTTATTGCTTAAAAGTTGTTTACATGTGACAAGCCCTAGAATTGGACTTGAGCTTATTAAAGCTCGTAAAGCTTGAAAAAGCTTCTTTTGAATCCTCTAGAGTGCTTATTAATGAGTAAACATTAGTTTCTTTTTAGTCTTTAAGCTTATTTTACGTTAAAAATTAGTTCTTTTTATTTTAGCGTGAGTCTCTAAATTTTACGTAATGATTTCTATAAAATAGGTTTTAGCGAATAGTGAATTTTCCAAAATAGCGAATAGTGTTTTCATTTTAGGTTTCAGCGAATATGGTTTTTCTCAAACAATAGCGAATAAGGATTTCTTTTTGCGAGTAGGCTAAAATTGCGAATAAGGTTTTCTTTTTGCGAGTAGGCTAAAATTGCGAATAAGGTTTTCATATTGCGAATATGAGTTTTTTTTTTTGCGAATAAGGTTTTCTAAAATAGCGAGTAAGCTTTGTTTGCGAATAGCTTCTTTTCTGCGAGTAAGTGTTCATGTGTTGCGAATAGTGTCCAAATAGCGAGTAAGATTTCAGTTGCGAGTAAGCAACTTGGATTGCGAGTAAGCAATTCAATTCCTTTGCGAGTTCATCTTGGCAAAGTCTTATCTTGCAAGTTTGTTCCCGTGCTCTCGAGTTTGGTTCTCTTTTCGCTAGTTTGTTTTCGTTTGTTATTTACCAAGCCGAGCTAGGCTTATTTACACTCCATCGTTTATCGAGTGGAGCTTTCTTTTACCATTTTCTTACCGTTACTCTGCCGAAATTTCTTTTAATCTTTTTAACTTAGTTTATTTTTCTTTCACTTGTTTTACTTTCTTAGTTCAACTTTCTTTTCGTTAATTAAAAATACAAAAACATTTTCTTTATTTCTTTCGTATTACATTTCTTTTACTTATTTCTTGAACGTATGTTTTCTTTAATTATTAGTCTTATCTTTCTTTGTTCCGTTCTTTACTTTATTTAAGTTTTCAATTAAGTTCTCGTAGTATAATTAAATCCAAATCAAATCTTTTTAAACCTATTCATCACACATAACTCACGACTTGAGCGACTTGATCAATTTCAACGCTCGTTGGGACAACGATACCTAGTGGTCACAAGCTTGCTTGCTAATCACGTTACATCGCTTATCAACATTCTCAGCCTCTTTGATCTTCTCAGACTCACCAGTTTTCTTATCACCTCTGATCTTTCTATTCATCTCAGCTATCATTTCTTCATCTTCTTTAGATCACATAGCAATGAATCTATCACACTCAGTTCTAGCATGCTGATACATATCAAAGATCTCAGAGTCTTTCTTCCCCTTGAGGTCACTAAGTCTCCAACCTTAAGTTTGTTCAAATACTTCTCTTGATTCTTTCTTTGTTGTAGAGGTGTTGGTCCTTTGAAAACCTTTTTCTTCTTTCTAGCAGTAGCAGCTTCTTTCTTCTTCTTAGCTGTAAACAATTTTAACCAAGCTTTGACATCAAATGTAGGAACTTCTTGTTCTTCAATCTTCACAAGTTTACAAAGCTCAATATCAGCTTTAGTCTTAATCACCTCATCCTCCCATTCTTCATAAGCTTTAAAATCTTTTGCAACTTTTTCAGCTTGAAGTCTTTCTTTTTCCTGAAGCTGTTGTTCCAGCAAATATTCTTCATTTTGAAGTCTTATAGCTTCAGTTCTATCAAGTTCATTAAGCTTATCCTTAGGCCAATATTCAGGTGGGATTTGAGAATAATCCACTTCTTCATCACTTGAATCAACCTCAGGTTTCTCTTCCATCTTGCCTTTACCTTTGTCTGAACTTGAAACAATAGACTTAGCTTTCTTGATAGGGATAGAAGGTTCTCTGATAGACACTCCTTTAGTTGGCAATTTAGATACATGGATTGGTTGTGAGAATGATGTTGGTTGTGGTGATTGAATTGGTTTAGGTGGTTGTTGTTGTGATTGAGATGATGGTTGTTGTTGTTGAGATGATTGCTCTGCTAATTCCTTCTTACTGAGCATCACCATTGCCTCTGCAGCAGCTTTGTCACTAGAACCAGCAGCAGATCCCCGTGCATCAGCAGAGTCACCTTTTGCACTAGCAGCACGATCAGCAATAGTTTCTACAGCAGTAGAGTCATGAGCAGCAGAGTTATCAGCAACAGAACCCTGATCTTTATCATTAACCACAGATTGTTCAACAACACTTGGAGCAGCAGATTCTGGAGCAGCAGAGTTACCAGCAGTAGATTCAGCAGCAGAGTCTTTCAAAGTATCTCCAAAAGCCTTTAAAGCCTCACTCATCAACTCTGTAGCCTTCACAAGTTGTTCAGGTTCCAAACTTTTGTGTTTATCTACTACTGACTCTGAAGTTTCCACAATTTTCTCCAATACAACCTCATGCCCTTCTCTGTCAGCAACTACATACTTTGCAACATTTTCACAATCACCACCACTGTTTATCTCCATATCATCCCCTGTTCCCATACCAGTATCCAAACCATCAGCAGCATGTTCTTCCAAAATTTTATCATCCCCTGAATTTTCCAAATCATTCCTCCCCTGTTTGGAAGCATCCACTTCCATAGCAGTGGGTAGAGTAGAGGATCTACTCTTCTTGGAAGGTCCCACTTTCTTAAATCTTTTGAAGGTTGAAGATCTTGATTTCTTTAAATTGAGCAGCACCTTCATCTGCTGCTGCATTTTAGTGATCTCTTTAGCCTGTGCAGAAACTATGTCCTCCAAAGATTTACATCTGATCTCCAAAGTGGTACATTTTGCCATCAATTCCTTAACTTGTTTCATACTAGTCTCATCACTTCGACCTGTGTTACCTAGTCCGAGAGGTGAATCCTTGACATTGTCATTGTGTACAAAGTCATCCATCAATTCCTTAGTTGCAGATCTGTCCTCATCACTTTGGGATGTGTTACCTTCCCTGAGAGGTGAATCTTTGGACTTAAGTTCAGTTGATCTAGAAGCTGTGATCAAGAAGAACTCAAGTACTCTTAAACTCTGTTCATAACAACAACTGAAGCCATGGGTGATGACACACATATGGTTACTGCCTCCAAGGTGCCAATGCTCAAGCAAGGAGAATATGAGCTTTGGAAGATGTGCATCAAGCAATATATGCGCATGATTGACTACAAGATGTGGAATGTCGTTCTGGAAGGTGACAAGTTTCCTAAGGTTGTTGATGGGAAGGAATTACTCATCAAAAGCAAGGAAGATGAAGATCTAAGAAAGCTGGAGATCAAGACTCACAGTATTCTCATGATGGGAATACCTAATGAGTATCAGCTTGATTCTGAAAGCTGTGAAACTGCTAAGACTCTTATGGATGCTGTTGAGACAAGGTTTGGTGGCAATGAAGCTACCCGAAAGTCAAGGAAGAATGTCTTAAAGCATCAATTTGAGAACTTCACTGCTTTAAGTGGAGAGAATCTTGATGGTACCTATAACAGGCTTCAAAAACTTATAAGTCACTTGAAGCTTGTGGGTTACTCTGTTCCTGTTGAAGATATCAATCTCAAGTTTCTCAGAAGCCTTGCACCAGAATGGAGCATACATACTGTTGTGTGGAGAAACAAAGCTGATTTTGACACAATGAGCTTGGATAATCTATACAACAACTTGAAAGTATATGAATCTGAGATGAACATCTCATCTAGTTCATCTACTTCATCTACTGCAGCTCAAAATATAGCTTTTGTGTCTTCCAAAACTTCAAACTCTTTAGACACTCACTCTGCTACTTATGGTGTATCTGCTGCTAGCACTAGCAACTCTGCTGCTGGTTCTAACAACAATGATACTATAAGTGATGCTGTTATTTGTGCTTTCTTGGCTGATCTTACTACAGGTACTCAAGTTTTAAATCAGGATGCTGATCATATTGATCCTGATGCTCTTGAAGAGATTGATTTGAAGTGGCAGATGGCTATGCTCACCTTGAGAGCAAGAAGGTTCTTGAAGAGAACTGGAAAACAGATTAAGTATAAGCCTCAGGGTAACATGGGATTTGACAAATCCTTGATGGAGTGCTACAACTGCAATAGGAAAGGGCACTTTACGAGGGAATGCAGAGCTCCAAAGAAGATAGTAGAAATTCCCAAGAAGACTGAAACTGAGTCAAAGCCTTCTACTGCTTTGGTGTCTTGTGATGGGTTAGGTGACTATGACTGGAGTGACATGGCTGGAGAAGAACCACATCAAGGTTTCATTGCTGAAGTGAAGACTCCAGGGCATAACTTTGCTCTTATGGCCTATGCTTCTTCATCATCTGGTTCTGACTCTGAGGTATCCAATGAGTCAAATGATTCTACTTGTTCTTTTAAATCATGTGCTGACACTATAGAAGAACTTAAAACTAGGAATGATAGTCTTAGGCAAGAAGTTGAGTCCCTAAAACTTGATAACTTAAGTTATAAAGTAGGAATTCAAAATGTAGAAAGGAGACTAGAATATCTTAAAGATATGGAATTTGAATATGTTGATAGAATTAATATACAAGATGGTGAGCTTTTTGTTAAAAATGCTGAGATTGAAACACTTAAAAGAAAATTAACAGAAGCAGAACAAGCTAGAGATGAGGCTCTTGCAGATAAAGAGAAACATATTGTTAGAGTAGAAAAACAAAAGTTTGCCTCAACTGTCATAGATCATACCATTAAGTGTCAATTAATGAGAAAAGGTAGTGGCATAGGATACACTGAAGTAGCTCCTCCAATGAAAAGTGCCTTTGCACCACCAGGAAAGGAGTTATCCTTCATGAGTATAACAGAAGATATCAAACCTAGTGAAGAAACAAGTAATATACCTATTCAAACAGCTAGGGTTGATGATAAAAGGTATTCTGATGAACCTATCATTGAAGATTGGGTTTCAGATAGTGAGGATGAACAGACTAAGCCAACACTAAGTGTTAAACAGGAAGAAATTCCTAAAGTTGATGAGTCTAGAGTTAAACAGGTTAAGTTCCTAAACCTGTGCTAGGTCATAATATGTCTAGAAAAGTGGTTGAGTATAATGAGGTACCTAGACATCACACGAAGAGGTTTATCAACAAGCCTAGGGGTAATCAGAGAAATTTCAATAACCTAGTTTCTCACAAATTAGGTAATGATTTTCAATTGAAAAAAAGGGCATGTTATAAATGTGGTAGTTTTGAACATCTTATTGCAAATTGTAAGGACTACCAAAAACCTGTTTGGAACCAACATACAAGAGTGAATCATCAAAACTTTTCAAAAAGGACTCACTCTCCTTCCAAAAGACAAATGGTTCCAAGAGCAGTGTTATTGAGATCTGGTGTTACTAGATCTATTGTAGCTGCTCAACCAAACAGGCCTTTTCATAATAAAACAACTGGTTCTACTGCTAATACAAAAGTAGACTCTGCTGCTAAGGCAAAAGACTCTGCTGCTGTTTCAAAATCTATAACAGATACAGCTGTTGGAAATCATTTTTATGTTGTAAAGGCCTCAGCTTGCTAGACTTGGAAACCAAAATCAAATGCTCTGATACCACTTGTTGATCCCAGTTGAGCAAACGATCTTGTATAGAAGCTGACTTGAATTATAACTTAAACAACACGCGGAATATATTGTTTAACGTAAGATGAACACAAGAACAAAGATTTCACACTTTAACACTTCAATATATTAAATACGAGCACTCTTACAATGCTAGGGTTTACACCTTGAAGTGATTCGACTTAGACACGTACATATTCTAACCCTAGGGATCTCCTTTTATACACAAGGAACCCTACACGGTTTACAATAACTTCTTACACAAACAAACCATATTCTAAACCTATAGAATATTTAATACAATCATTACTATAATTACAAGACTCATTCCTATAATAAACTCTGAGCAGCAGAGTCTTGCAATTCTCTTCAGCAGCACTTTCACACTAGCAGCAGAGTCATCTTCCAGCAGCAGATTGACATTAGTTAGAAGCAGAGTCCTAAAACCCAACATGTTTAATGAACTTTCAAACAGATTTCTAAAACTTGAAAAACATTGTATTTCACTTGAAATCCCAATGCAACTAAAGGAAGAAAGTTTTCAAACTAACCAACCATGTAAAAATCCGGAACTTCGTGATTTCCGTGAATTCTTTTTGATAAATGATTTAAAAGCTCAGCTAGAAGCCAAAAACTCAACGATCAACAACTTAAAAAACCAGTTTGCCGAGATGTATGCTAGTAGAAATGAAGTAAAAGTTAAACATGACAGTGATACTATTGCAACTACAAACACTGAATTGGAACTTAATGTGGCTAAATTACTTAAGGAAAATGAGTCTTTGAAAAGGAATCAAAAGGACCTAGGTGACTCAGTCAAAGAAATCAGGACTAAAACTGTAGAACAAACAACATCTTTGATGGTCAAAATTGATGACTCAAAGCTCAACTTCAGGATAAGGGTTTCACAATTACAACATTAAAGAATAAGCTAAAAAAAAAGCAACAAGGAATAGTGTGAACACTAAGTTTGCAAAACCATCAATCTTGGGGAAACCAGTTTTACAATTGAATAGAAACAAATCAGTTGTTAGACAACCGACTGCGTTTAGATCTGAACGACCAAATTTTCAAAAACACGGTTTGCCTCCCAAGTTGATGCGGAACAAGTTTTGACAAAACCAGTAACTCCGCATTATATGCCTAAGAGAATTGCTTCTAGTTCTGTTAAACCTCAACATGTAGCTACTCCTGCTTCCAGCTCCTCTAGGATTAGTTCGAAAACAGTGTCGAAACCAAGCATTAAGATTCAAAACTCTTATGATATAAATGACTTGTACAAGAACTATGATCTAGAAAAGGCTAGAAAAAGGGAACTACTTCATAAGGATGGAATCTTAGGTTCAGAACCTCTTATGATGCCTCCTGGTTTATTGAGGAGCATTGCTAAGGTTCAACCTGTTAAGTCTAGGATTCATAGTAAGTCATCTACAATGCATAAGAAGCAAAACAAAGCTAAAACTTCTCCTAGGTGGATTCCAGCTTCTAAATCTTTGGAGACTAGGAATAACGATAAGTCTTCCACTATGCATAAGAAGCTTAACAATCTTAGACATTGCCATAAGTGGATTCCAACTGGTAGAATTTTTAAGAATGTCGTACTTAAGTGGATACCTACCGGAAAGCTACTTACCAATGGCAAAACCATGGTTGACCGTGAAACCCCCAAGGGTTTCGATACTAATGTCACTAACCCATATATATGCAATCAAGTGTGTAATGTTAGTGCAAGTAGTCCTTACTCAGTTGCAGGTACATCGATCATTCACTACATGGGAAGACTCAAAGTCTGGATGCCTAAAGCACGAATTTCTCCTAACTCAGGAGATCTGGAAAGTCAAAGATGATGTATGTCTGCAATGACGTATGTTCACATCAGTTCAGGCCTCATTCTTCAACGACTACGACGTTTAAACACTTCAGTTCAAGCCTCGGTTCTCACTATCAACATAATGGCGTCTGCTGATAACACTTCAGGCCCCGTTCATCAAAGCAAAGAAAGGTGTACGACTTAGTGTGCCTTATCTTTGGAAGAAGAGAAATCTTCTTATTCTTGACCATTCTCAACAACATGCTTCATGCTTTCTCCATGTTCATTCAGTCATCAAGTGGATCTACTTATCTTTGATCATATTCTTATTCACTTGCTCAATCAAAAATGGCAACCTCGTTTGCAATTTTTGAGGGGGAGAAGGGTAAATAAACTACATGATTGATTGTATTCTTATTCACATGCTCATTCAAAAATGGCAACCTCGTATGCAATTTTTGAGGGGGAGAAGTGTGAGTAAACTACATGATTGATTGTATTCTTATTCACTTGCTCAATCAAAAATGGCAACCTCGTTTGCAATTTTTGAGGGGGAGAAGTGTGAATATACTACATATTGATTGATGTTTGAAGAATGGTCATACGACTCTCCTCCAACACCTAATGTTCCATTTACTAAGGATGACTGGGATTTATGTTTGATGAATACTTCCAAGCCTCAACGAATGTTGATCATCTAGATCCTGAAGCTCTTGCACCAGTTCCTGCTGACTCAACTGGTTCACCTTCTTCAATCTCCATTGATCAAGATGCACCATCTAGAAGTATTACTCAGACTACTCAATTAACCCAATCTCCAGTTACTCCTCAAGGTGTTGATGATGACTGTCATGATATTGAAGTTGCACACATGAATAATGATCCATTCTTTTGTTCTGAAAATCAAGGATTGTTGTTCCCTCCAATACGCACTCTGTAAATCAACCACAAGAACATAATGGAAAATGTCGGCTAAAACGTCAAAACAGATAAGTATTTGGACATGAAATGTCAAGTGATCACAGAGTTTTTTTGGTATCCCTTATTTGAGATTGAAGTTTACTTTCAAAAAGGCGTGATCTATTTTATCTTGAAGTCGAGGCTGGTTGGATGCATGACTTTCAATGATAACTTGCTCGTGATTAAGATTTAAGTTAAAGACTTGGTTTATCTAGTTACCAGCAGTCGGGGTGGATGGTTGAAGACCTGGTTAACTATCACTTTAAGGAGTTACGTTGTAGTACTCAGTGTCACACGCATACGCCGTTGTGGATAATCGCAAGAGGTGTTAATGTATCATACTTTGATTGAGTATTGAGTACTTAGAGATTTGCTTGGAGCTTAAATCCTCTACGCCGTACTTCCAACATTAGTGCAAGCTTAAGTCACCAGAACTGGGAATTTTACTTCAGCTTCAAGTTTTGTATATCAGGTTTGCTTCTTCAGTGGTCACTTCAATAGCCTACATAAGGGTTGGTAAAGATAGTCATAGAGAGTTTCTATAGCAGTTGATTCTCACCAGATACATTTAAGCCAATTTAGTTCTTCTCACAAGATTTCAAGTATGTGTGCGCAAAATGTGTTGCTGATTCTAAGGTATCAAAACCAGCAAGGGGGAAGGAGACATACATCGGAACGCACAACGAGTACACGTGATGAGCTTTATACTTCTTCCTAATCAAAGTTATTCCGGGAAGACAAATGTCATAACCGCAGAGAAGATCAGTGTTTTAACTTGTTCTTTTGGTGTATGATTCCAACTACTTGGGGGAAGTGGTCTCTTGATACTTGTGGTACGTACTTGATGTGTCGTTGTATAGGTGATTATTCCTTATCAAGTTTTAAATTTATATTTTGCCAACTTAACCTATAACAACACTAACGGGCAGTGTACCCGATCAATGTAGCCTAGTTGGTAAGTAGGGTGTCGATCACTAAGAGTGAGATTTCTAATATACTAATTCTAAAGGTATTTGACTCTACTAAATTAATCCTAAACTAAAGCAAAAGGGGGTTCAGCCTGAGAGACTGGCACGAGTTTGGTTTTATACTAAACTAGTTAAACTAAACTAAACAAACAATAGAAGCTTGAAGATATCGAAAATAAGAAGAACGTGTTAACCAAGTTCAGTCATATATGATTAAGTTTTGATAAGTTTCTAAGACATGTAGTGATGGTGCTCACGACTAGGCGTGGTCAATCCTACCTCTAGTTTTCCTAGAGTCTAGATTCCATTTTAAGTCTTCTTGATTGATTAATCCTGTCACAATTAATCGGAATCCGCATAAAGCTGCTTAATAATTACTTTGTTTATGATAAATAGCTTGTCACTTGTTTTATTGATAGTTTTATATGAAGTGTATATAAATTATACCTATCTCATTGGTTTCATTATATCGGCGAGTAAACCATTAATGATTACTTATGACTATCCTATTTATCCAAAGACATCAGATTAAATAGGCGAGGAAGGGGTATGGCAGCCCATGCAATGCTCAGCTAGACACAGAGGTTATCAAAGCACTAATATAAATTCACCAAAGACATCAAACATATAACTTTAATTGATGGGAAAGCAATTTTAAGGCGGGCATATGATTTTCCGCAGTCACATACTACCGGCCATCAATCCTGATGAATTAAAGTGTACTATTACAATAAAACAAAACTACTTAACATAGGTAATCAAAACGAAGACTGAGCAACCAATCGAATTAGAAACAAATCAAAACGTCAAATACTCATAAACTTGGCTAACACTTAAGGGTGTTAGCCCATAATCTCTGTAGCAAGGTACATAAACATAATCAACATGATTAGAATATGAAACATAGTGAGTACGATATGCTAACCGAGTGATTAAGAAATATAACAATGATTAGAGATGTTCTTCAAGGATAATTAGGTCTTCAAGGTTGATCTTCTGCTGTTTGGAGGGGTCTTGATCGTTTGGGAATGACCCTAAGGGTTCCCAAGGATACCCTAATTCATGAATGAGCCCGGTATTTATAGATTCTGAAATCTGGGTAGATACGGCGCATCTAGAGAGTTAGATGCGCCGCATCTATAAGTATGAAACTGACCCGATATGGTCCGATGCGGCATATCAAGGTAACTTCGTGTGGGGTCCAAGATTATTATATTCCAGAATATTAGTACACCGCCTTTAGATGTGGTGTATCTTCAATCTCTTATGCGGCGCATGTTCTCTTGTATCTTGGATCATCTTTTGGTGAAGTCTTGATACGCCGTATGTATGAAATGTAATGCGGCGTTTCTGGAGTAGAACAAGTTGGTTCTTCTTCGTTGACCAAAGTTTCACATGCGACGCATGATAAAATCAGATGCAGCGCACGCTTCAAAGTCAGGAAATGGTCTTTAATCTCTTCAATTCAGCAGACTTTCCAATCTTGATCATTTTGCTCCATTTTACGTCCATAATAGCTAACTTTCACCAAATGCTTGTTTATAACTGAGAATTACAAAAGTAAGCAATTAAGTATCGATCCTCATATAAAATAATATAAAACAAGCAATATACATAGGATAAATGATGCTAATAAAATGTACTTATTTGATGTTATCAAATATCCCCCCACTTGAACTTTACTTGTCTCAAGTAAACCTTAGATTAAACTTATGAAAATGTATCCTAAACAGTTGTCTAGGATTTTTATAGTTAAGCAATCATTTGTTCAATCTCCATTACACAACCAAACACCTCACGAAATAGGAAAATGAAATCACTCAAATCACTCAACTAATCTATGTGGTAACATTTTAGTAATTCGCTCAATTGCTCGGTCGTGACGAGTATTCTATCATAAGCTTGGCAAGGATACACATCTCCACTACTAAAGCTAAGGAGTGACAAGTCTAAAGCGGTAAAAGGGGTTTTGAGGTTTAGGGGTTAAACCTAGCTTCCTTCAAACATCTCCTGCACAAACTTAGTAGATCGCTAGCGCAAGTCCTTGACACTTCAACCAACGGATGGTCACTAGTGCACTTCTTGGATAGCTGGCGCGTTATTTGCATAACGGATGGTCACCAAGTCACCCACTAGATCGCTAGCGCGATAGTTGATTAATCTAAAACTTGGATGGTCACTACCTTATTTATACATTTAACATTCTTACTTAGCCATCACCATATCCGGATGCTCGAAAGCTAACAACGAATATAATGGTACGGTTGGGTAGGAATAACATTTAGGATATAAGTTGGTGTAAAATAAAAATAAACAAAACAAATAGATTAAGTCCTAAGTGTGGTTAATCACTTTCCCAACCATCCCATGAATAAGACACATATCATTGACTAACTCACGCTTTGACACTTGAAACTCACGCTTTGGGTAGATACGAATTAGACTCAATAATATCTTAATCAAAGAATAAACCTTAGTTGGCGTTCCCATAACGGCCAACTCCCTTGCAATCCATATATATAGTACAACAAACAGTGGTCATATGAACCACTTACATAACTTTACTTCGTTGGTTTAACAAACTTCCAATTTTCTTCTTTCTTTTTCTTTTCTTATTTTTTTTTTGATTTTTTTTTCTTTTTCTTATTATTATTTTTTTTATAACTAACTAATGGTGTAAAATTTCACCACTTCACCATCACAAAAAATCTTCATAACTTCAGATATAAAAAATAATAGTGAAAGTAGTAAACACACGAAAAATAAACTAAAAATTATACAATATGTACTTTCACTCCATTGCATTGTGCAATTTCCCGATCTAACCAAAGATAATAGATAACGCACACGAACACAGGAAACGCGGGGAAACACACTTGCACCAAAAGCAACTAACCATGAACTTAAATCTATAGGGTAGGCTAAGGTGTATAGGTGTAACGAAACAATTTATACATTGGTGTAAGAAAGAAAGGAATGGCTCTGAGGGTTTTTCTAGGGGTATCTTACTCTAAAAGTGAGAGTAAACAAAAGGGTTTAAATGGGGGTTAACTAACCAGTGTAGTTAGTTAATAAACATAACATATATTAGGCTTTTTGGGTGTAATCCTAGAAATTTACCAAGTTAGACAAGTCACTCCAATTATGTTGGATCGATATACTCTGACCAAACTAACTATGTAGCTTGTAAGGGTTTAGTAATCTTGGATAAACCCTAAACTACTAACAATGAAACACTGATATAACTCTATTAAGTATGCGGAATCTACTTTAACAAAGCTAAGAAGAATAACTTTGAACTTCAACGATTATATTAAAACCAAACCTTGAACCTGCTTATATTACATATTCACTAACAACCCTAATCGTATTCGTATTCGTACTCTAATTCATTTATCTCTAATGCCAACCTAGGGATCCTTTTGTAGGCATAAGGAAAACCCTAGTCGGTTTACAATACTTGTACGACAAGTAAACTAATTCTAAACTAAGAATATTCTAGAATTACATAATAATCCTTAAACGTTTTGCATGTTAGTCCTTTATCATAGCAGCCCTTTGATGAGCAGCACTTTGACTTTCTTTGTTAAGCAGCACTTTGACTTTCTTTATAAGAGCAGTACTTTGATCTTCAGCAGTACTTTGACTTTATAACCCAACAATCCTCCCCTAACTTGAATTCCACTTGTTTGATTTCAAGTTCCTTTGTCTTCCCCTTAATCCATGCCAAATTACTCTAGCATTTAACATCTTTATCTTCAAGGAATGATTGTATCTATCTTGTACTCACTGTGGTTATATTGTCATCATCAAAGTAATCTTTATTAGCAATCCTTATCAGCAACTATCAGCAACAATCTTTACAGGTACTCAACAACATATGGCAAAATGTACATCAGATCACAAAGTTTCATACTATTCTCATCACATCCAGGTGTGTAAACTCCTGTGAGAGTTGAATCATTGAAAAATAATGGATTTTGATGTCTCTTTACCAAAGCCATTAACTCTGGAGTAGCCAATGTTTAGGTTTAAGAACCATGGTACATTGATAACCATATGATTTTTAGCAAATCATCAGCTATCAACGGATTTGTTTAGTCTTTACCAAGAGCCATTTGCTTTTGGACTAGCTAGTTCTTTTAGGGTTTTGTTGCTGTTTATCCTGTGCTTTAAAAAGTATTTTGCACACTACAAAAATTGCTGCTTTTCATTAAAGAACTTTACTGGTTTTTATGCTACAAACAGTACTTTGATAAAGTACTGTTGGTCTATCAGTACTTTGAATAAAAAACTTATTATTCAAAAAATATATATCAAAACCATACCAGTAATCATGCATCATCATCTGCCAAAGTTGTCCATTTGATGAATAACTCAATCACCATAAGTGTTGTGTCATTCTCATCTTCAACTTCCATACCCTGTTCTAGCATCCTGATCATAAGACTTTTTGTGAGAGGATATCTTCTCTCTGCTAGCATATGAACATGGTACCATCTTCTAATTCCAATACATGCACTCCTGCTGATTCAAAGAATCTCTAGCTTATAATTTCCCAATTATCTTGATTATTCCAGAGTGCATCCTTACTTGTCTCTTCAGTATCCTAGAGAGTTGAAAGATCACCCAGCAAGATTAAACCCACTCCTCTTGGTGGAATGTGTTCATAATAAGCTTGTACTTGTTGATGCAGATGAAGTAAGTCTTCTCTATCTATCAAATGTAGTATATCCCACAACAAGTTGAATGCTCTAAAACTTTCATCCTCTCTATGGAAAACAAGATAATCTCCATCTTCTTTTGATTCCACAACTTCCAATGCAGAAATCTTAGCCTTTTTATCAGCAACTTCTTTTGACTTTGGATGCTCAAAATCAACAACTCTTAAATAATTCATTAGCTTATCAACTATATCTGTCCTTAATTCAATTGTATCTTTGAACTTCTTTGATGGCTGTTCTTTAGTTGTTGTTCTTTTTCTTTTATTTCTTGCATCCAAAATCTGTTTTGCCTCATCAGTATCAAAACCAACAATGCTATCAACTTGCTTTTGGTAAGATTCTCTGACAGCATCATAAAAGTCTTTCATCTCTTGATACTTTAATCTCTGTAAGCCTTTGTATCCATGACCCTTTAGATAACTCATCATTGCATTCCTTTCTTTAGCAATGCCCTGTGATTTTCTTGATCCAATAACTCTTTCTTTAACAATAGGCTTCTCTGATCTCTCCACTTCAGCATTCAATTCAGCTTGAAACTTTCTAGCAGCTTCTTCAATTTTAGCTACCTCAAAAGCTCTTATCTATGCTAAAGTGAACTCCCTCTTCTTCTTTTTCTTTTCAACTAAAAGCCCTTTACCTTTATCTTTAGGATCGACCTCTTGAGTAGGCTAAGAAGAAGGTTGAGATTGCTCCACTCCAGGTATGGTAATACCTTTGGATCTTGACATGTTGAACAACATGTGAGCAATGGTCTCATCGTCACTATGTTCCTCTTGCTGAATTGGGTTAGAAGGACCAACTTCTTCATTAAAATCCAAAGTCCTTGGAGTAATAAGATATGGTCTAACAGTACTTTGAGCAACAGTACCTTGAGCACCAATACCTTGTTCAGCAGTACCTTGAAGAGAAATATTCTGATCATTACCTTCTACATCCATCTCTTCTGTATCTCCACTATGAACTACATTATTGTCTTCTTCAAGATGTATATGTTCAGTTTCATCACTTTTTCTCTCAACAGTATTTTGAGGAACAGTATCTTCAACAAGTGGTGTAACTGTATCATCATAGTGAGCATCTTCATTTAAATTCTCTTCAGGTTCATCATCTAAATCTTTATTAACTTCAACATCTTCATTCAGATTTTCATCTTCCAAATTCCTCCCTAATGTGAACGAAGAATGCTTCCTGAGCCTCCTTTTCTTAGATTTAGAGACCTTCTTAGGTTTCTGACCACTCTTCTTCTGTGATTTTACCCACAATCTGTGATGTTGAACTAGTGGCCATACAAAGCACTTCAATCTCTTGAACTTATTCTTCAGCTTCACCATTGCAACAGCTTGATCATCATAAGCTTTCTTCAACCTCCTTAATTCTCTGGTTAAAGCATAGTTATCCAGCACTCCCTCATTAGCTATTGCCTCCTCATCAGCCATTACTCCCTCATCTCCTCCAGATGTTTGACACCCATCTGTGGAAGTATAATCATTAGGAGATGGTCGTTAATTCTCACCATGGTCTGAATCATCACTGGCAGTACCTTGCAAAGAAGCAGTTCTTTCTTTTGAAGCAGCATGTTGAGAAATATCTCTTCCCCTTAAATGTGACTGCTCAGTATGTTGAGAAACATCTTGATCTTGGGATGGAGTGGGAGCAGAGTCTGAATGTTCAGTAGCATGATCTGAATCCTCTTGAGCAGCATCTCTAACAGCTTGTGCCACTTCTAAAATATGTGTTGTTAAAGGTGTATTCCTTCCAGAGAATTTTGCACTCTTGGTAGCCATGAAGGTGAACACCTTGTCAGGTTGGACTATAGCAGGCAAAAAGTTTGGGGGTTTTGCAATACCCTCAAGTTGTTTGTTCAAAAATAATTGAACAAATCTGGGATACATCAAAAATGGTGAACCATTCTTGATATGTTTGTGCATACCATCAAGAATCATGAAAGAGAAATTGAACGGTTGATTGATAGCTAATCCCACTAATGCAGAGGCTATAGTTTGACTAAACTCATTCCAAGCAGTACTTTTGTTACTTAGGCAATGGAGTAAAACATGAATGAGATACTTCCAATGTGGACTGAATAAGGGTTTCTGAAAGGTAAGTTTAGTAAGAGAACCCTCATACCCTATGTCTCTTAGTGTATTCCAAAGTACTTGTTTATCAAACATAACAGTACCTTCTTCATCATGAAACAGAAGATCTTCTCTAATGGTAGCCTCAGTAATCCTAATATTCTTCCCAGCAACTTTAGCCTTAATGAACAATACATCAGGTTCTTCCAACCCGATTTAGCAGTAGCCCAAATTCTTGAATCCATGCCCAATAATGTCAGAATTGACCAGTAAAGCATAATTGATGGAAGACCCAGTTAGGAAATCAATCACAGCATGAAAATCAATATTCAATTCCGTCTTGTCCAAATTAGCAATCATGTTGTGCTTACTACAAGTTGAATGATTAGCCATTTGTGTATTGGTAGAAGAATGAATAGTACCGCGAAGGTAGGTTTGATGAGTAAAGTGATGGCTTAAGAATGAATGGGTGGATAAAGAGAAAAGTGAGAGTAAAAGGCGGTAGGGTTAGTTATATATGGATACGATTTTTAAAAAAAAATAATCAAATCCCATTTAATGCGTATACCGTTATTTTGGCATGTATCCCTTCCATAACAAAGTATTTGACCTTTACCCCGTATTTTTTACCGTTAGAACAGTACTTTTCACATAACAGTACTTTACACGTCAGCAGTACTCTTCAAAGCAGTACTTTCAATGAAAATTGTAAGCAGTACTTTCCCATTATCTTTACCACAAACAGATACATCATCAATAATATTGTATTGCCTCCCCTCAAACAATGCAGATGACTAAAAGAATTCCTCCCCTCAAACGTAGCTTAATAATTAATCATACCAATACTTACCACCAAATATTTGAATCTTGAAACATCAAATCCTTTGGTAAGTAAATCAGCTACATTGTCATCTGTGTGAACCTTGACAACATTAATGAGCTTATGATCATAACAATCACGAATAAAATGATGCCTAATCTGAATATGCTTGGTCTTGGAATGATAGACAGGATTCTTAACAATGCAAATTTTACTCTAATTATCAATGTTGATAGGAGTATTCTTGAAATTAAATCCATAATCCAAGAGTTGATTCTGCATCCATAGAACTTGTCCACAACAACTTGCAGCAGCAACATACTCTGCTTCAGTGGATGAGGTTGCAGCAATAGTTTGTTTCTTACATTGCCATGAAACTAGTCTTCTTCCAAGATATTGGCATCCTCCTGTGGTTGATCTTCTATCATAATTATCTCCTGCATAGTCACTGTCTGAAAAAGCTTCCAAGTGAAAAGGTGAATCCTTAGGGTACCACAATCCTAACTTAGGTTGGTGCTTGAGATAACTAAAAATCCTCTTGACTGCATTCATATGAGAGAATTTGGGTGTGACCTGATATCTTGCACATAAGCATACAGCAAACATAATGTCATGTCTAGATGCAGTTAAGTACATAAGACAACCAATCATTGATCGGTAAAGCTTAACATCCACAGCTGCTTCATCTTCATCTTTTCCTAATGAGTTTGAAGCTTTAATGGGTGTGGTGATTGGCCTCATAGTACCTAAGTTAAACTTTTTAAGAATTTCAGAGACATACTTATCTTGACTGATGAAAATTCCCGTACTTGATTGTTTAACTTGAAGTCCCAAAAAGAAAGTTAATTCACCCATGGAACTCATTTGAAACTCATTTTGCATAAGCAGCTCAAATTCTTTCACCATAGACTGTTTTGTGGCTCCAAAAATAATATCATCCACATATACTTGAACAAGCATAATATCCTTTTTATCTCTTTTGATAAACAAAGTCTTATCAATTGCACCTCTCCTGTAACCATGTTGCAATAGAAAAGTGGAGAGTCTTTCATACCAAGCTCTGGGAGCTTGATGAAGGCCATAAAGTGCCTTGACAACTTTGTAGACTTTGTTTGGATGTTCAGGATCCTCAAAACCAGGAGGTTGTTTAACATAGACTTCCTCTGTAATTTTGCCATAAAGAAAGGCACTTTTAGCATCCATTTGATAAACAGGAAAGCCCATATAAGAAGCAAAAGCAAGAAATAATCTTATTGCTTCAATCCTTGCAACAGGAGCAAAAACTTCATCATAGTCCACTCTTTCTTCTTGTCTATATCCTTGTGCAACCAATCTTGCTTTGTTCTTGATGACATTGCCTCTTTCATCTCTTTTAACTCTGAAAACCCATCTTGTACCAATCACTTTCTTTCCATCTGGTAATTCACATAATACCCAAGCATCTTGAAGTTTGAATTGAAGAAGTTCTTCTTGCATGGCTTCAACCCAACCCTCTTTAGCTAATGCTTGAGATATTGTCTTGGGTTCTTCTTGAGAGACAAAGCAGGAAAACAGGCATGTCTGAAGATTCTTATGATTCATCCTGTTTTGTTTATAAAAAGCTATGTAAAGCACTATGTTGCTTAGAGAGACCTCTAGCTTTTGTTCTTGTGTTGACACTTGAACTGTGAGGTCCAATGATTTGGCTTACAGGATGATCTTTATGAACTCTTAAATTTTGAGATGGTGGTACTTGAATATCATGTTCCAAATTTGTGACATCAGGATCTTCATATGAGAAAATGCCTTCATCTTGTAACTCATCATCAGTATCTTCTAACTCAGGCATGTTTGGATAATTCAAATCATCAGTATTGATCCAAGTTGATGTATCTAAGACACCAAAAGTAGTTTCAACTGGTTCATCTGTACTTTGAGAAGAATCTTTGAATATACCATTTTTCTTTGCAGCTTCATAAGCCCTCCTTTGATCATCTTCATAGGACTTTGCAATGTTTTCTTGAGAAAGCATTTTGTTCAGTTCATCTTGAATAGCTTGGTTGTCATAAGATTCTGAGTTGGTTGGTTGAATAGTACTTTGTGGTTCAACAGTACTTTTAGATTCAACAGTATTTTGAGGTTCAAAAGTACTTTGCTTCTTTCCAATGGGTTCTTCATTAGGAACATCTTCAGGTCTAACATTGACCCCATGAACAATGTACTGTAAATCTTCTTCTTTGTGAACAACTTGATTTTCCTTCCTAACAGGTACATAGTTCATAGAAGGAGTCAAAATATCAAGATCAAACATCCAATCAGGACTTTTACCATTTTGATTTTCTTGATCTTTCAAAAACTCAACATGAAGACAATCCTGAACCTTTTTGGTAGCTCTGTTGTAAACTCTAAATCCTTTACTATTGGTACAATAACCCAATAAGTATCCTTCATCTGACTTGCCTTCAAATTTGCCCAGTGAATCACTTGTATTTAGAATAGTCAGAGGACATCCAAAAGGTTTCATAAAACGAATGTTTGGCTTCTTTCCCATAAGGAACTCATATGGTGTCTTCATCTGAGGTTTAGTGATTGAGACTCTATTTAACACATAGCAAGCAGTACTTACAGCCTCAGCCCAAAATTGAATAGGTAATGAAGAATCTGCAAGCATGGTTCTAACTGCTTCAATCAATGTTCTATTTTTCCTTTCTGCAACACCATTCTGCTGTGGAGTTCGAGCAATGCTAAACTCCCTCTTGATTCCTTTCTTGGCACAAAAGTCATCCATGAGCTGGTTCTTGAATTCAGTCCCATTATCACATCTAATACCTCTGACTTTGAGTCTTAATTGGTTTTCAAGGGCTATTATAAGATCATGAATAGCATCAAAGGTTTCATCTTTAAATCCCAAGAAAAAGACCCAACTAAATCTGCTACAGTCATCTGTTACAACTAAGCAGTACTTCTTCTTATTCAAGCTTGCAACCGAAACAGCTCCAAACAAATCCATATGCAACAACTCCAAAGGCTCTCTAATAGTTCTCTCCTCAAGCTTTTTGCATGAAGCTTTGTGTTGTTTACCCTTCTTGCAAGCCAAGCATGAATGATCATTCTTGAAGGTTTTAGAAGGTAAACCTCTGACTAAATCACCTTTGACTAGCTTGTTGATATTCTTGTAATTCACATGACCCAATCTTCTATGCCATAGATGTGCTTCTTTAAGTGTTGCTTTTGCTACTAAACATGTTGCTCTACCTGAAGAATTTACAATTTTCAAATCCAAACTGTAAACATCATTGGTTCTTGGTATTCTTAGTGTTACTAAGTGATCATCAACAAACTTGTACTCAGGAGAGAGAATAAGACATTCTGTGTCAGTGAATAACACAGGATACTTTTTGTCAAAAATCTGAGAAACTGACAAAAGGTTGAACTTGAGCTCCTTCACATATCTAACATTCTCAAAATCAATGCATCCTGTCTTGATAGTTCCTTTGCCAGTAATTCTTCCTCCATCAGGATCATTCCCAAAAGCAAATCTTCCTCCAAAATAAGCCTTAAAATCTGATAGGATCTCCTTGTCTCCTGTCATGCTGCTAGAGCAACCACTATCAATAATAATATGATCTTTAAGCTCCTCCTCTGGGTTGCCCTGCATAAAAAATGAAAAGAGTTAGTTTCTTTTAGGGACCCAAGCCATTACTGACTTGTGTTCCCCTTGTGGAGTGACATACTTAAATTCTTTGAGTATGTAATCTCTACTATTTTTGAAAACATGATCAATTGTTATCTTTTGTTCCAAAACCTATGTTTGATTTTCAACAAAATTCTCTTTTTCACCCTTGTTTGCTGAAAGTACTGTTTGTTCCCCATCAGTACTTTCTTTCTTAACCCATTTAGTTTTAACACTGTGTGTTGAAGTCTTTGATCTAGGTACTCTATTTGAGGTGTAAGGCCTTCTAGATTGACAGTAATTGGATCTCCTTGGTCTTACATTAGAATTACCTTGAGTGGGTGAAAACCTAGCAGTACTTTGAGAAGGTACTGCTTTTGTTTTACCAGTATCTTGAAAATGTTGCCTGAAGGTACTGGTGGTTTTGAAAAAGGTCTTTTCTGGTGAGGGTACCTATAGTCTTTAGAGAAATTACAATGGTTAACCCTATTTGAGTAACTCCAAGCTGGTTTGTTCTCCTTTGGCTTATGGTTAGCAGATTTGGTCTTAGGGAATTTACTTAAGTATTCTGAGTGATAGTCACAGTCCTTAATCAAATTATGAGGACTATAACATACATAACATAACTTTCTATCCATATTCCCAAATCCCCTTCCTTGAGTTCTATAACCAAAACTTGCTTGTTTCTTTGGTGAAAAAGATTTTCTAAAATTTGCAGTATTTTGAAAAGTACTTCTTGAAGATACTGTTGGATTTTTAACAGTACTTTGAGAAGAGTTTGAAGGTACTGCTTGTTTTGAAAAATCTTTAGAAAACTTTTGAGCATTATGATCACACCCTGAACCATTAACTTTACTCTGTGTGTTCTCAACCTTAGGTTTCTCAATTGTTTCTTTTAAGGACTCAGAATTAGATGGACTAGAATTTGATTGACCTTTAAGCTTCTTCCTAAATTCTAGATTGTCTACTCCAAAACAAGAAACATCTGTCCTAGGTGGTTGAAAGCTACCAGTAGGTGGAGCAACTGAATTATAACCCTTGTTTTTCTTAAATTCAGGAGGTGTTTGACTAATTGGTTCTTCATCACTAGATGTGTTGGCATCTAAGCTAATGAATTCTTCATCACTAGATGAAGTTACCTCTGAATTAAGTTGTTCCTTATCACTAGTGGGACTATCTTCTGAACTATCATACTCAACACCATAACCTAGTCCAGTTTTAATGTGTGATCTTCTTTGTTTTTCAACAAAACTAACATGTGAAAGACCAGATTCTTTCCAACTAGCAAGTTTTTCTAGCAAATCATCCCTTTGTTTAGTGAGCTTTTCAACTTCAGAGACTTTACAACCTAACTTCCAATCACTCAATTTTAATTGAGAGTCTTGTTGTTTATATTTTTCTGCCCAAGCCATTTCATTATTTTCATGAGTGATTATTTTGGCTTCCATTGATTCTAAAGTCAATTGATAACCAGCTACCTCAGACCTAGCCCTTCTATAATTATCTCTTTCAGTCACATAGTCTTTAAGTAACTTTTGATAACAATCATTACATTTAGAACATACCTCAGAGATAGTAGATGAACTTGGTGAAGTAGCTACCATGGCAAGCAGAACAGGTTCTTCTTCACTTTCCATGCTCCAATCAAAGCTTCCAAGACCATCTCTTGTTTCCAAAGCAGCAAATCCTGGTTCCTCATCAAAAGCTGTGCTCCAATCAAATTCTTCCATTGCAACCATAGAATAGGTTACTAGTTCATCATCAAATTTAGCACTCCAGTCAACCTCTAATAGATTTTCTTGAGCTACCAGAGCTTTTGGTTTTGGTTCAGTAATAGGTACTTCTCTGATTTCAACCTTGGGTTTTTCAATCATTCTATTTGCCTAATATTTAGCAAACTTGCATTCCCTTGCAAAGTGTCTAGGCCTTTGACAGTTAAAGCACTCAATCTTAGATTTATCAAACGTTATACCCTGTTTAGTTTTGAAATCAATACCTCTTCCTATTTTCTTCATAAACTTCTTGATTCTTGCAGTGATCATGGCAACTTGCCATCTTATGTCAATTTCTTCCAGATCATCTTCTTCAATTTGCAACAAATCTTCTTCATAAGTAACAGGTAAAGTTGCTTGTTGAGCAAAAAAGGAACATACAACATCATCAGAATTGATGATGTTTGATGGTGATGAAGTGGTAGTAGTCATGGTTGTGCAAAGGTGCTGTTTATCACCAACAGTACTTTGAACAGGATGAGCAGTACTTTTAGTGGAAGTACTGCCTTTGTTTTCAGAAGACACAAAAGCAATGTTGTGAGCTTTTGAATTTATTTGACCATTCATCTCATGCTCATACACTTTTAAGTTGTTGTAGAGATCATCAAAGTCCATAGAATCCAAACCAGGTTGTCCTCTGATCATCGTAGCAACCATATGCCACACAAATGGCAAACTTCTTAGGAACTTCAAGTTTGCATCTTCAACAGATACCTCTGCTCCATATAACTCTAGCATACTAAGAAGATTTTGGAATCTGTCATAGGCAGCATCAAGACCTTCTCTTTCACCAACGGTGAATGTTTCAAACTGTTGCTTCAATAAGTTCCTATGCATCTTCTTTGAAGCATCATTACCTCCAAATCTTGTCTTGATAGCAGCCCATAATTGCTTTGCATCCTTAGCATCATGAAACTTGAGTAGGTGACCATCAGGAATAGCAGACAACAGTATGTTGAGAGCCTTGTCTTGATTCCTCTTTGTAGCTGCTGGTAAGGTAGGTTTAGGTGGTTTAGGTTGTCCAGGGACTTTCACAGGTTCTTCAAGAACAACATTACCATTGACAATCACATCCCATAAAGCATGGTCTGTGATAGCAATGTACTGCCTCATCTTCAGGCTCCAGAGATCATACTCTCCCTTCTTGATGATAGGAATTCTGAGTGAGGTGATGGATAGGATTGGTGCAGCTTCAGTCGTCATCTTGTAGGGGTGTGTAGGTAAATCGGTTATAAGGTTTTATGAGTTTCTTCTTAATCAGAGTTTCCACACAAGCTCTGATACCACTTGTTGGATCAATATACTCTGACCAAACTAACTATGTAGCTTGTAAGGGTTTAGTAATCTTGGATAAATCCTAAACTACTAACAATGAAACACTGATATAACTCTATTAAGTATGCGGAATCTACTTCAACAAAGCTAAGAAGAATAACTTTGAACTTCAACGATTATATTAAAACCAAACCTTGAACCTGCTTATATTACAGATTCACTAACAACCCTAATCGTATTCGTATTCGTACTCTAATTCATATATCTCTAATGCCAACCTAGGGATCCTTTTATAGGCATAAGGAAAACCCTAGTCGGTTTACAATACTTGTACGACAAGTAAACTAATTCTAAACTAAGAATATTCTATAATTACATAATAATCCTTAAACGTTTTGCATGTTAGTCCTTTATCATAGCAGTCCTTTGATGAGCAGCACTTTGACTTTCTTTGTTTAGCAGCACTTTGACTTTCTTTATAAGAGCAGTACTTTGATCTTCAGCAATACTTTGACTTTATAACCCAACAAATTATATCAATAATACTCATTATGGTGGTCTCGAATAATATACAAGCCAAGTTCTAAAGTTTACTACAAGCCACCGGCACACTCATATTTTTGTGGAATTTGGGTAAAATATTAGGAAACGGAATAGGCTTAATTCTAACAATTTGGAATGCGGTCATGCAACTTTGATTTCACAAAAACATGCTAGAAAATATTTTAATTTAGGGATATTAAAGCACATATTAAGCATATTTTTGAAAAATAAGGACAAGTAAATGTTCTAATTCTCCATCCCCCCACTTAAGATAAACAACGTCCTCGTTGTTTAATTTAAATTAAAAATAAGAAATTAAAAGAATTAGAATGGAAAACTCCCCTGAGATATGCTCGGTATGATCATTCATGGTAAGAATGCGAGTATATGTAATTCGGGAGTTTATTAACATCTTCAATTGTCCAGACCTGTAAAAAAAATATAGACCACAGAAAAAGAATCTCGAGGACATCTCATTAATCATTGGTTAGGAAAATAAAAATACGAAAAATTATAGGTCAGAGTGTCAATGCGCCGTATCCATAGAATATTGGATACGCCGCATCAACTTCCTGTAACTAATACGCCGCATCCACTAAAAGTGCATGCGCCGTATTGACTAACTGACAGAAATACGAAAATAAAAATAAACTAAAAACGAAATAAAAGACAAGCGTGGGTTGCCTCCCACGAAGCGCTTGTTTTTGTTAGAGTCACGAGCCTGACTCCACCCATATTTACTATGTAATAGGGTGTTTTTCCCCCCACTTGCGGTCAAGTGTGGGTGATAGTAGCAATAAGCATCATAATGGTGTAAATTTGCTACTAGAGATGGATAGAATATGTAAAGATAATACCTTGGCAATATGTGTACTTCGTTCATTACCTTACCCGTTTTGGTTGATAAATTTGACAGCTTGAACATTACATGTGATAGAGTAGTATGTTGAGGATCAATGAGTCTCCTTTCTTCTTCGTTAGTTCCATTGGTAGTAAGGCGTCCCTTGACTTCCGTAAAAGATGAGAAAGGGTCTTTGGCGAGTAAAAGTTCGAGTTCCTCTATATCCTTCATAGGATTGAAATCATCCTCTTCAATCATGGTCGTGTCCATCAGCTCATCCTTGAATTCTTTCTCGAGCTCCACCAAAATCGGGTTGATAACAGGTGCATTATATGCTTCATTAGGTAGTGTAATATAATCTACCTCATCATCCATTTGTTTTGCAACCTGTTTAGGAAAACTAGCAAGATAATTAGTAACGGGATTAATAAAATTTAATAAATTTGTACCATTTTTTGTTGTAAGTGACTCCAATTCATCTTGTGAGTCTCCATCTTCAACTAGTGGTCTTGCAATTTCATCTTCGTCCCAAATATCTGCGTCGAATAAGTCAACCCATAATTCTTCACAATCTCTTATTGGGTCATAACCTGGCTTATCCGTTTTACTCCTAAATTTTTCCTTTTGTAGTGGTAATTGCGGTATGTTATCGTACACAATAGCATCAAACTTTTCAATATTAAAATACTCATTATCTTCATCCGATGGAATATCATCATGGTGTTTTTGATAGGATGAGAATATATCTTCCAACTCGGGTGGAAAATCACAAGTAATAGCACTGTACACCATTGTTCCACATTCATCTTCATTTTCATCATAAGCACTTTCAGATGAATAACCTTCTTTGTTAACAATTGCCGGATATTCATTCAAATCAAACACTTGTGACTCTTCTTCATCTTGTGCAATTTCTGGAGAAATAACATCATCAATAACTATTCCCGGAAACCTAATTGCACCAAAATCGTATGATTCTTCTTCATCATCATCATTTGATAAAGTCCAAGTGTGTCGAAATGGTAATTTATTTCTTTCTTTCCCTAACTTTTCCTGCATTAATAACAAGTATTCTTCCATCGTGGGTTCTTTATCATTGATTACTTGTGCACCATATCTTGCTCTTTCCCAATCGTAAACCTTATTATTGCACAAGGATCTTTCTTCGTTAAGCCTAAGATATTCTTCCATAGTTATGTCCAGATTGTCCACCTCCATGATTACCTGAAAGATAAACAACCAAGAACAGTAGTAACCGAAACAAAAATAAAAACTAAACTAATAAAATTAAAAAAACNCTTCTTTCTGAGACAGACACACTGACAGTAAACAGACAATAAAAAAATAAACCAAACAAACTAAAACAAACTAAAAACAGAAAAACACCAATAAAACTAGCAAAAAGATAAATTCACTCCCCGGCAATGGCGCCAAAAACTTGTTGTGTCGTTGTATAGGTGATTATTCCTTATCAAGTTTTAAATTTATATTTTGCCGACTTAACCTATAACAACACTAACGGGCAGTGTACCCAATCAATGTAGCCTAGTTGGTAAGTAGGGTGTCGATCACTAAGAGTGAGATTTCTAATATACTAATTCTAAAGGTATTCGACTCTACTAAATTAATCCTAAACTAAAGCAAAGGGGGGTTCAGCCTGAGAGACTGGCACGAGTTTGGTTTTATACTAAACTAATTAAACTAAACTAAACAAACAATAGAAGCTTGAAGATATCGAAAATAAGAAGAACGTGTTAACCAAGTTCAGTCATATATGATTAAGTTTTGATAAGTTTCTAAGACATGTAGTGATGGTGCTCACGACTAGGCGCGGTCAATCCTACCTCTAGTTTTCCTAGAGTCTAGATTCCATTATAAGTCTTCTTGACTGATTAATCATATCACAATTAATCGGAATCCGCATAAAGCTGCTTAATAATTACTTTGTTTATGATAAATAGCTTGTCACTTGTTTTATTGCTAGTTTTATATGAAGTGTATATTAATTAAACCTATCTCGTTGGTTTCATTATATCGGCGAGTAAACCCTTAATGATTACTTATGACTATCCTATTTATCCAAAGACGTCAGATTAAATAGGCGAGGAAGGGGTATGGCAGCCCATGCAACGCTCAGCTAGATACAGAGGTTATCAAAGCACTAATATAAATTCACCAAAGACATCAAACATATAAACTTTAATTGATGGGAAAGCAATTTTAAGGCGGGCATATGATTTTCCGCAGTCACATACTACCGGCCATCAATCCTGATGAATTAAAGTGTACTATTACAATAAAACAAAACTACTTAACATAAGTAATCAAAATGAAGACTGAGCAACCAATCGAATTAGAAACAAATCAAAACGTCAAATACTCATAAACTTGGCTAACACTTAAGGGTGTTAGCCCATAATCTTTGTAGCAAGGTACATAAACATAATCAACATGATTAGAATATGAAACATACTGAATACGATACACTAACCGAGTGATTAAGAAATATAATAATGATTAGAGATGCTCTTCAAGGATAATTAGGTCTTCAAGGTTGATCTTCTGCTTTTTGGAGGGGTCTTGATCGTCTGGGAATGACCCTAAGGGTTCCCAAGGATACCCTAATTCGTGAATGAGCCCGGTACTTATAGATTCTGAAATCTGGGTCGATACGGCGCATCTAGAGAGTTAGATGCGCCGCATCTATAAGTAAACGTAGCCTCCAAGTCTGAAACTGACCCGATATGGCGCATCTATAAATATGATATGGAGCATCTCCCAATACGGTGCATCTAAATACCTGATGTGCCGCATCTCCTTCAGAAACAGGTAGATCTCCTTTTTCTCTTTCCGTGGCCGCTTGAATCAATTAAAACGGAGTCCGGATGAAGATTTTACGGCCAAAATACGAAAGCATCCTCAAGTGTCGACTTGTAATCTTTGACTTCTTCTTTAAGCTTCTAATCTTCACTTGATGTCTCGGTAAGGATTGCATGTGGCCAATACAGCACATCGGATTGGTCCCATGCGGCGTATCAAGGTAACTTCGAGTGGGGTCCAAGATTATTATATTCCAGAATATTCGTACACCGCCTTTAGATGCGGTGTATCTTCAATCTCTTACGCGGCGCATGTTCTCTTGTATCTTGGATCATCTTTTGGTGAAGTCTTGATACGCCATATGTATGAAATGTAATGCGACGTATCTGGAGTAGAACAAGTTGGTTCTTCTTCGTTGACCAAAGTTTCATATGCGACGCCTGATAAAATCAAATGCGACGCATGCTTCAAAGTCAGGCAACGGTCTTTAATCTCTTCAATTCAGCAGACTTTTCCAATCTTGATCATTTTGCTCCATTTTACATCCATAATAGCTAACTTTCACCAAATGCTTGTTTATAACTGAGAATTACAAAAGTAAGCGATTAAGTATCGATCCTTATATAAAATAATATAAAACAAGCAATATACATAAGATAAATTATACTAATAAAATGTACTTATTTGATGTCATCAGTACTACTTCAGCTTTCAGTGGGAAGATATATGAGAAGAATATTGGGAGCGTGAGATGATATTGCTTATTGACATCTTCATACAAGCCGATATGATTTATGGTAAAGTGCTTCTGGTTAATGCTTAATGTACACATTTTTATGATGATTCCGATAAGATCGCAGCCATCATGGGGAGAGATAGGTGTACATCAGGGACACACAACAGGATCACGTGATCGAGCTTAATCATTCATTTCGGAGTTGATATCTGCAAAGATGATCAGTGCTTCAACCTGTTACCTTGGTGTTATCGTCTCAACTTGTGGTGGGTACATGCGTACAATATGGACTGAGTTGTTATATGTAAGATAACTGGAATGCACTTGGTGAAATGAAGATGTTGATATCTTGTTCCCCCAAATAAACAAACTTCTCAAAACCGCAGAGTAATGTGTACATCGGGGACGCACAACCGGGTCATGTGATCGGGCTTAATTATTTATTCTAGGATTGATAACCGTAGAGATGATCAGTGTTTCACCTTGTTACTTCGGTGTTATCGTTTTCTTCGGGTTTACGAGCTTCATACAATGAGACTTTTTGCATCACTTCAACTACCTGGGGGAAGTGGTCTCATGAAGATGATTGTCGGTTTGGGGGGAAGCTACCAAAGCATCATATTGAAGAAGGCTCTATTTCAGATGATTAATCAGGAGCCTAGAAAGCTTTGGTGGTGAAATTTTAAAAGATGTTGACTACAGATTTCTACAACTTACCAAACGTATCCTCATTTTGGTATTCTTATCAACATCTTTTTAAATTAAACAACAAATTTTGTACATATATTATACCAAAATGTAAATAAAAATATAAAACCTACAAAAACCCATAAAAATCAGAAAAATAGAAAATACCAAAAATAGTTTTTTTTTATGGCATGTCTTCTGGCATCGATAACATTTACGGTCCTAGAAATGTCATTCAATAATGACATGGGTCTTTAAATGAAGTTCGAACAGAAGTTCAAAAGGTTTTTTTAAAACATGCCTAAATGGCTTGCTATTACTTCAGATAGCAACCCGGTTTTCAAAATGAGGAAAACACGTCGCCAATAAGACGGTTGTTCCTAACAACGGGTGAAGTTCACCCGAGCATGGATTACTTTACATCCGTGCACCCTCGATTTAATGTACGTTTCAGTGCATTATTTCTTGATTAAGAAGAGAAGTCTTCTTTTTACCAAAAACAAATATTTTTCCATCTATGATTCTTCAGAAAAATATTTTGTATCTAAAATGGTGGTTTAAAACAACTTTTGGAAATCAACTGAACTTAAATCTTTCATAAAATTTGCCACTCAATCTATGAAAACATGTTTAATTTTTCACAAATTTTTAAATATACGAATGATCATAGATTGAGGGGGAGAGTGTTTTCAAATTTATTTTAGATCATCAAATATTCATCTTTGTTCGGTTCAAGCCATATGTAAAAAGGTGTTGTTACGTGTCAATATATGAATTTTTATGAGTTTTCGTTTAACTCCAAATCACTTTTTAAACTCATCATTTTTGACACTAACATTCTCCCTCATAAATTGAAGGGGAGCATCGTCATGTTCCATTATCAGTGTATATTACAATCAGACCACATTTTTCTTCCAATTTTTTTAACTTATTTAAATCAATTGGGATCACAAATCTCAAAAGGTTTGAAATTTTTGATCGGGGGAGAGAATGTGATTTAAATATGAAATCTGATAAAATGTGATCTTTTGGACTCAAATGTAAGCTCTCTCATATGTGCCAAACTCTTTCGTATATCGATGCACATATTGAGGGGGAGCGAATAATTTACGTTGGCAATTATGGAAGAATACCGAAGACCGACCATTTGATTTTATGCAATGGAGTTATAAGGATGATAAGGTTAGGTATTAGTTCCCATGATCCAGCCAGAACCAGAGGGATCTTCCCAGGGACAATCCTCTAGTTAGAATAGAAGTCCTTAGGAATGATAAAAAAAGGAGAAAAGTGAGATAAGGGAAGAGTGTCGACTGAGATGGAGCTAGTATTGGAACAAACCCAACAAGGTTCTAGTAATGAAGTCTCGGTAAGCACTGAAGGGGTTGAAGAATGAAAAAGAAATATAATGAGAAAGGGTGAAAAGAAATAGCCCTCCATATATTCAACCTTAGGGCAGAAACCGGGTTCAACTCATATGCTACTGGTAGTTACCAAGATATGTTGAATCTATATAACCTTGATAGATCTTGTAGCTCTCGTTGATCGTTAGCAGTGTCTATGTAATCACAAACACTCTAATAGAGAATCTCCAAAGCTTGTACTCTAATGCGGAAAACAAATACAAGCATAAACAATTAATACTAAGAACACTTAATCCTCTATGGATTATATATTGAAAACTTATAAACCTGTTCGTTTCATCAAACATAAACTTGTGTTCCTTTTATAGAGAAGGAACTCTAACCTAAACCGTTTCTCAAGAAACGTATAATCTATAAACTTTAAATGATATGCATTATATTTTCCTAGTATAACTCATGCATATCCTAACTACATTACATAATATGCGGTTTAACTATATCCGCAGAAACTAAATATGCTGAAACTATGTCTTCAGCAGTATCACATATTCAGCAGAATCTGTGTCTTCAGCAGATTCCCTCAGCAGTAACCATCATTAGAATTCTCACTTAGCAGAATTCCCAACAATCCTCCCCTAATCTTGAATTTGACCTGGGTTAAGTTCAAGATTTCTTGATAGATCTTTAAACACAACACACTAGAGGATTGTCTTCAAACATCAACAGCAAAGAATCAACAGAAAACATCTCTATGATGAATAAGCTGGAAACACCTGATCTTTGCAGCAACATATGACAACTGATACATCAAAACAAA
>LBNU01010084.1:0-13186 GCA_014162995.1 Artemisia annua
CTGTAAAGGAAGAATTTGTTAACAATCCACCCAAATGTGCAACCTAATCGCCTGTAGGGCCCACGCTTGTTATGCACGTTCACCTTGTATAGTGCATTATTGTTATTTGGTTAAACCCCTTGTCAATCTATTCTAATTAGTACGTTGTTGCTATAAGTCGAGTCATACTTCGTTACATATTTTTTTTGGGATGATTGAGACTCCATAGCCGGTAAGTGACTAGGTTATGGAAGTTGAATGGGAAGAACAGTACTCACTTTATTACCTCTCCTATGTGCTTATCGTTTATCAAAAGTTCACTCCACAAGTGTTTTAAAATTATTTTCACAGACGCTGTCGTAAGATTATCCGTAAATGTAGAAGTTAATGTAAAAAATCTACAAGGTGTAAGGGGAAAGCTTAATCCCTATAGAGTTTCGGCAGTAAAAGCATGTGGCAAAAGTGTTTCTTGACCCGCGGGACCTATGCCACTTAATTGACCAGGTTGACCATTCTGACCAATCAAACCTCCTTGTTGAACCGTTTGACAATTCGAACCTGGATAAACAAAGGAACCTCCTGAACCTCCTTGTTGAGCCCCCTGACCTTGGTAAACAAAGGAACCTGGTGAACCCTTGGTTGAACCACATACCCAGTCTGACCCCGTTGGTGACCTGGCGTAAACTGAACTGGTGGACTCACCTACTGTTGAACTGGTGCATTGAACTAACCATTCATAGACATAGGTTGTCCACTGTTGAAAGATTGGGCCAGTAAAGGAGAATGGGCCGCAAAGCCTGGTGGGCTATGGCTCATGGCATAGCCTGGGTGGTAACTGTGGGAATTAGGAGAAGCATGCAAGGCAATTTGTAAACTATTATGTGTAGCAGTCGACACATTATTATTATTCCCAACACTAATATTAGAAGAATTACCAACACCAATATTATTCCCATTAATCCCTAGCTTAGCCAATAGATTTTGTAAAGTATTTATATCAGTGGATGTCAAACCATTAGATGGTACGTTATTGAAGCCACTGGGACGAGTAGTACTTCCATGCACACCAACACCATTATGTAAAAACTTACACAATGAACCAAAATGACATGAACCATCTTTAGTAAAGTTAAAACACGGCTTGTTTAACTTTTCCAAGGATGAACTAGAACGCCGACCATTAGAACCCGAGTTAGCCAACAAAACCATAGGTGATGATGAAGTAGAATCAATGTATGTCGCTTGTACACGTGACTTCAATCGCATCTCCTCCAAGGTAAGCATAGAGCGAACCGTTTTGAGATCCGGGAAAGGCTCGCGATGAGCAATGATGGTAGACACACTCTCATATTTATCGGGCAACCCTTCTAGTGCAAACGTAACCACATCATCGTTACCAATTGGTGAACCAAGACTTGCCAAAATAGTAGCAATAGACTCTATCTTTCGAAAGTAAGCATCAATAGATAAATCACCAAGCTTCAAGTTGCGTAGCTCCGCCTTCAAAGCTATAGAACGGGTACGTTTATTATCTTGAAAGATATTGGCAAGGATGTCCCAAGCTTCCTTAGCCGATTGAGGGTTGTCAACAACAAGACGTTGTTGAAGAGTTTTGGACAACATTATGAAAATCCAAGATAGAATGATGGTATAAATCTTTAACCACTCGGCATCATGAGGTGGTGTAGTGCTTGAAGACGGATCATCAACTCTCTTGGGCACAATATGATCCAAAATTTCATAGCCCTTGCAAAGGATATGAAAGAAGTAAACCCAAGAAGAGTAGTTCATCTCCTCGACATCCAACTTGACGGGAATAAGGTTGTTGACATTAGTGATTGTCATGAGTTTATCGGAGAGTAGAATGACGGGTTGGGGAGGTGGATTATCACCAGCCATGATGTGATTGGGATTGTAAAAGTAAGATGTAGGAAACTACAGTTTGTGGTGAGTTTTTATAATTTAGGGTTTGGAGTAAAAGTGGTACGTGGGGTGGTTGTATATCACAGAATGCATGCAATCAAAAAGGAACAAAGAGGAAACACCAAACAAGTCAACTGTCGACTTGTAAATAAAAGTAACAACTGGTAATATTAACATGAGAACAAACAATTGACTGTAATACCAAAAGCAAAAACAAACTGTCGACTGCAAAATCAATCGACTGGAACAAAACCGAAGAAACCAAACAACTTGTTGACTGGTTATTACAGCGAACCAACGATCGACTTTAACCAAGACCAAACAACTTGTCGACTGGTTATTACGGCGAACCAACGATCGACTTGAACAAACAAGAAGAAAACTAGCAGCGGAAAAAGTGTCTAGGGTATATTTACTCGTGATACCATGAAGGAATATAATGTTGCGTATCTATTATTCAATTCCGAAACCAATATTTATAGTACACAAACCCTATCAAAGACTACTTGGGCTTTAACCCATACAAAGACCGCTTGGGCCTTATCAAAACATACGACTAACATAAATTAGAGTGTGTCAATCAATTTGAAAAGTGTGCAAATCACCTTCCATTGTTTATGCATGTTGATATTTATTTTCTGATTATTTTTCTTCGTGTGATAGAACAAACAGCCAGATTTCCATGGTGTTGTGTGTAATCATGCAAAGTTGTATGGATTTAGATCCGGTGTCGTAAATTTCTATTCTATAATTTGGTTTCATTTCGGCTAATCGGCTTATGCAGTCTCCGCGTTGTGGCGGAGCAATTTTGGATATGATATTTGTATTTTTCTAGTGTCGAAATTTTGCATAATTATTTGTTTTGTGTTCGTNCATATTTTTTAGTAAATTGCATATTTATTTGATAACTTTTTAGTTTTAGATCTCTAAATTAAGAAGTTCACGAGAAAACAAACAAAAGATCTTGCAAATATCAAAAAAAAAAGTTGCCACAAATGTCAAGTTTTCATAATTTCTTTTTAATAAAAAGTAAAAGTTTATGGTACTACTAGTAAATTATTACATAATTTAGGTGTGTGTTTTGAATTTTTTTTATTAAATTTATTTTTAACCAAACATTAAGGTAGATTTTAAACTTACTAGTTAGCGTAATTAGGTCTGAGCAAAACCGACCGAATCCCGACAAATCCCGATCGTCCCGATACCGAATCGAGTATACTCGGGTCGGGACTCGGGTTGGGTTTTCCAGCAATTCGGTTTCGGGATGGGTCGGTTTCGGGTCGGGACGGTTGGTTCATGCCAGATGCTCACCACTAAGCGTAGTGGTATGTTTTAGGTTTTTTTTCTTTTTTTTAGCAAAAAACATTATATAGTAAAATTCAATATTTTTATAAAATTGTGCGTAAGTAAAAACCATTGCAACATTGGGATCGTTTTAACGCTTTCATCCATTTTTCTTACGTCTTCATACATATTTATGCGTTTTCATCCATTTTTATAAGAAAAAACGTAAGAAAAACGGACGAAAGCGTATAAAAATGAATAAAAACGAACAAACACGGATTAAAACGTAAAAAACATAAGAAAAACAGACAAAAGCTATTAAAACGGATGAAGATGGATAAAAATATATGAAAACGTAAGAAAAACAAACGAAAACATATAAAAATGGATGAAAACGATTAAAAACGAATAAAATGCGAGAAAAACGGACAAAAGCATATAAAAACAGATGAAAACGGATAAAAACGTACGAAAACGTAAGAAAAACAGATGAAAGCGTATAAAAATTGATGAAACAGATAAAAACATATAAAAACGTATAAAAACGAATAAAAAATGAAAGAAAAACGGACAAAAGCTTAAAAAAGCGGATGAAAATGGACAAAAATGGATAAAAATGTAAGAAAAACTGACGATAGCGTATAAAAACAGATAAAAACATATAAAACCGGACAAAAACGTATAAAATGGATAAAAATATAAAAAAAATGTAAGAAAAAAGGACGAAAGCGTATAAAAACAGAAGAAAACGAATAAGAAATGATAAAAACGTATGAAAAACGGACGAAAGCATATAAAAACGAATGAAAACGGCTTAAGACGGATAAAGAAGTAATGAAAAACGGACGAAATTGTATTAAAATGTCAAAGGACTAACAGTGGAAGTCATCGAAATGTCAAGGGACCATTAGTGTAACTTTTCTAAGAAAAATAATGTCAAATGACTAACGGTGAAAGTCAACGCACACAACAGGGACAAAAACTGTAACTTTTTAAAATGGTAATTGTCAATGTTATGTACATTTTTTTTTGAACGGCGGGTTAGTTGTTAGATGTTAGTTGTTAGTTGTTGGCTCGTGTTAGTGTCGCATCCTCGGGCAGAGATACTAACCGCGAGCCTCTCCTTAAGGGATAACCCCACTCCTATTCCCGATTCGCCTGATATCATTAGAGCTTGTGGTTCCCAAGTGAGGACTTCCCGGTCGGTCACCCAAATCGGTACTACTCTCACTTGGGCTCGCTTAACTATTTAAGCCTCTACCACCAGACCACAAGCCCCATGATCAATGTTATATACATTGGTAACTGTTTAAAAGTATATTACGTATCTTGTGAATAAAATAAGTAACAAATGTTACGTATATCGGTTAATTTCAGAAAATTTGTTACGTATATTCAGACTCCACCCTTAGATAAAAAGAATAATAAATGAAAATATAAAGTGAAAGAAAGTAGATAAATTGGGATCCCTCCGCATCAACGGCGTGTAGCCGATGACTGAAAAACAACTATATATTTGTGATGAATTGAACCAAAAAATCTAATACCATTTTACAAATATTTGATTGATAATATTTATTAATTCATTGGGTTTACATGAGACCCATTAATTATACTAATTACTAACATAACATTTAGGTGGTGTTTGTTTTTCATTAAGAGGCTCTTAACAGCCTCTTAATCTGAACCGTTCAGACGCGGTCAGACATTTTGTTCATTCAGACCGTTTGTTTTTTTTTCCGGTTCAGACGCGTTCAGAGGCAGTAAGATCTTAATGGTCTAGACTTGAGAGGGGTGTCTGAATGCCTCTTGTTGCCTCTTGCTGACACAAAAAAACAAAAAAAACTAGTACAAGCAAGCAAATGTGCAGTTCAAACACGAGTTTTTTTTTTTCTGTTCAGATGCGGTCAGATTCAGACATTTATTCCTCAGATTCAGATTCAGATGTGCAGTTCAGATTCAGATTCAGAGCCTCTTAAAAAACAAACACCACCTTAGTCTAGGGATTCTAACTCTAATATTCCAATAAATTCTTTATCCTTTTCATTATTACATTAACCATTAGCCCTAAATAATCAAATGATTATTCCTGTCGAGGCCCAAGACTGTGGGTTAGCCATCATTCCATCATGTAATTTTCTATATTAAACATCATTAAAGTCAAAGTGTTCTAAGAGCACCTCCAATGGATATAAGAGGTTTTATAGAAGTTTATAGTAACTTGGCTTCTAAGTGGCGTTCATCGGTATAAACCTATATTGTTTAGCTTCGTTTATAAAGAGGAGAGAGGTTAAAGTTCACGCACAGAACCTTAGGGAGAGAAAAATATATGTGTCTGATAAATGTGAAAGTGGGGCTAATTTATCGACTCTGGAAGCTTATAGAGTAAACGAACATGAACAACTCATTTTCTTAATACACAAACATGAACAAGAAAATTAGTCCGTTTAAGCGTTCATATCCGTTTATTTGCCCGGCTAAAATTAAACAAACGAACATGAACAAGGCTCCGTTCGTGTTCGTCCGATTCGTTTACATCCCTAAGTAATAATTTATAAATATTGATGTGGCACGGCGTGACGTAACAGGGCTATAAACCTAGTGAAGTCCATAGTATTGGAGACGGTCTAACGCAAATACTTCATAGGTATTTGGACTTATTGTGTTTGCCACGTAAGTTATTTTGGGGCAAAAGTTTGATGAAAAAGAGTAAGGAAAAATCAAGTTGAGGGATTTATACTTCTACTTCTTCATCTTTTATATACCAGTGATCAATTCCTGTTTTCGCTCAAAAATAAACCAAAAGTTGAGGTTGCAAAATGACATAAAGGAGTTGAACTTGGAAACGCGGTCGATCAACGTACTTGTAGATTGGATCTTTTCAACATATCTAGAATCACAAGATACAATAACAACCTCAATTGTGCACATTTTGATCAAGAGTTTGTTGCATTCATTGGCCAAGATAACCATGTTTTGACTTAACTATATATGTGTACGTTTTTATGTGTTCTTGGAGTGTTTAACTTTCAATTAATAAGTGCTTATATAGATATTCCAACTATAGCATGCAGTCACACGTACATTGGAGTATCAGATAGTGAATATATGATAGGCAATGTAGCTAAAATGTTATGGAGCTTGCTTCAATTCGTTACGTTGGTGACATCAAGTTATCAACCTTATCCTTATTTCTTTTCAATGTGTCTTCCAAACCACCCATATATTATTTGGTTTTTTCAGTTTTCCTTTATTTAAAGAGCTAAAATTTGATAGGTGGAGTATAGATAGATAGTGACTAGGACGTATGGTGGAAAATAAACGAATTTGCCGTGGAAAAAATTTTGGAATTATTTTTGGCTTAGTTAAATTTACTATATATAGATCTAAATATTTGATTAGTTGTCTAAATCTAGTAAATTTATTTCAATAAACATTTAACAATCTGAATCATTAAAAGTTACACATATGTAATTGAAGTAGTGTGGTTACGTTACATATTTCACTTTTGTTTTTTTTGCAAAAGACACATATCTAACGTTAGGTAATTCTGTTAGGCAGCCACAAGAACATAACATAACATCAATGGCATCCACAACCCATACAATGGTTCTCCGATGCCCTCCAAGCGCTACACGAAGCCACAACGCACTCTTCTCGTTCCACAAGACGACCACCACCCTCCCTCGTATCACTCGTTTCTCTTCATATTCAACTTCAACTACTAGATCATCATCTAGGCCAATATGTGCAAGTTCAAGGCCAATGGAAGCTCTCATATTTGATTGTGATGGAGTTATTTTGGAATCTGAAGACTTGCATCGTCAAGCTTACAATTTTGCTTTTGCTCACTTTAATGTTCGTTGTCCTCCTTTCGCTGAAACTCTTAACTGGGATACTGAATTCTATGATGTCCTTCAGAATCAAATCGGTGGCGGTAAACCAAAAATGAGATGGTTCTCTTCCTCTCTACTATCTTTTGTTGGAAATGTTATATTGCTTCTCTACTTTACTTTATTTACTTATTTATTTTCCTAATGCAAGTAATCTAGCTACCACTCCAAATTTCATTGTACGCAAGCTAATCAAATTTGGAGAACTTGTTAAATAAGTTGTTGGTGATTTTGCATCACCAATATGATTTAAATGTAATGGATTGACTTAGTTAACCAATGTGTAATCATGATAAATGTTCAACAAGTCGGGGTTGTGCGGAGTGCACACTTGTATGACGTTATTATGATTATCATTTGTGGGCGAAGCCCCGAATCAGGGGGTCCGGGGGCGCTGCCCCCGGTAGCGGGGTTCCAGAGGCGGCAGCCCCGGTATTTTGGACCTCAATTTTACCCGTTAATTTAACTAATTCGGTAGTTAAATAACTGCCATGGCAGTTATAACCGAATTTCAGTTTATTGGTCATATTTATGTTATTCTAATTCTGGTTCTGTTCCATAACAACAAACACACAATCTCGTTTCTAAAATCGGAGTTTTATCCGATTTAAGATTTCGAGAGAACCATCGAAATCCTTCAATATGAAAGTGTTTACACGACTCTCAGATTACTGTGATCCTATTATTTCTAACATAAGTCACTGGTAATGTAGAAGTGACGGAATTTTCTTGTCTAGTGGTAACTTAAATGAAGTGTTTAGCGATTTTCTAACATTTAGTGACACACAGACCATGAAACATATGAAGTAGTAGAATACATAGAATAGAAAAAAGATAGCAGATATAGGAAACTTAGTGACTAATGGAATCAATTTGATCAGGTATTTTAAGGAGAATGGTTGGCCTTCTTCTACACTCTTTGCCACACCTCCTGAAAGTGACGAGGATCGGGCAAAACTGATTGATACTCTTCAGGTTTGTTCACTTTTTATTGCTAGTTTGGTATCTATATAAATCACTTGTACCGCGTAATTGGCTTAGCAATTGATGCGTTTTTCCTTAAGTAATTAGTAGTTGAAGTTAAACAGCTAATTTTTTGATACTAGGATTGGAAGACCGAGAAGTACAAGGATATAATCAAATCTGGAAGTGTAAGATGCAACATTTTGTTGTGATGTGTATGTCTTTAAGAATTGATAGATGATTTGTTTGGATATGCCAATCGGGTTCTACATTTTTTAACATTGTTTTGTGTGAGCAGGTTGAGCCAAGACCAGGCGTATTAAGATTGATGGATGAGGCCCGGGCTTCTGTAAGATAACTTTATAATACGATTGAACATAATTCATTCTTTGCAGTGTATTTAGTTAAGAAGTCAGTATCTTGTGTAATTCGATATTGATGTTCTTTGATCACTTTTCGCTAGCTTAGGTGGCATTTCTTATTTTATTGTACTATTCTTGTAGAGACATGATCCCTTGTTAAATGACTTGTTACGCATATTTATCTCACCACAGGGTAAAAAAGTTGCTGTATGTTCTGCTGCAACTAAAAGCTCAGTCGTCATGTGTTTAGAAAATCTTATTGGAATGGTAAGGTCTCGATCCTTCGTAATTGCTATGAATGTTAATCATCATTTTCATTGTCCTTTGATGGAACATTTTGTTTATTTTGTGCTTCCTCTTGCTTCAGGAGCGTTTCCAAAGTCTTGATTGCTTTCTCGCAGGTAAGATATATATCATGATCATATTTATGTCAATGATAATGACATTCCCTGGTATATGGGAACGCCATTATGATTCACTTATTCTACTGTTGATGTGTTCATCTCAGTTGATGTTTATAGAAAAAAAAATCATAATGTTATGTTTTGCAGGCGATGACGTGAAGGAAAAGAAGCCTGACCCTTCTATATATATCACAGCTTCTAAGGTAGTAATTAATAAGCAACTTCCTCACGATTGGTGCCTGTCTTTACACTTGTAATGTTTATCAAATTTGCGTTTCCAGAAACTAGGCATTTCAGAGAAAGCATGCTTGGTGGTGGAGGATAGTGTAATCGGTCTACAGGTTAGACCATGTTCTATGTTTATAACTGCAATATGCAATAAAGATCTGTAGAAACTACATGTTATGAAATGGGTGGGTGGTAACGGGTCAAATGGATTGGGTCAAGATGGGTGATCTTATGTATTGGTTAAAGCGGGTCGGCCTTTGGACCCAAATTCACCTGTTTACATTAAAAAAAATCGAAAATGTCACTTCGTGTAGAAACTGGATAAAATAGAACCTATAGTCCTTATACCCATGTTCTAGTTAATTTATTTATGTCTTAAACCTGCCCGCTGAATCGAGCCATGAAATCAAACGAATAACCTCTGCAGGCGGCAACACAAGCTGGAATGTCATGCATAATCACATATACATCTTCAACTGCAAACCAGGACTTTACAGACGCAATAGCAAAATTCCCTGATTTAAGTGACGTAAGGTATGGTCTCACTTTCCATATTATAAGTTATGACAAAATGCCAAAATGCATATCATATATTGTGTCATATATCGATTTGAACTCCAGGTTGACTTGTACTTTCTATGGTTGTTTCTTTAGTGCCTCGAAAACTAACTTGTTGGATGTGTTTCAAATTCAGATTACAAGACTTGGAAGAGTTGCTAGAAAATGTGGTTGCTGCCTAAAGAAACTAATCACATCTTCTTTGAAGCAAGTTGCACAATGCACATCGATTTGGTCATTATCTTACAGTGATCGATTTTTTGAAAAAAATACTAAGCTTTTTGTATAACACAGCCATCATTGTGCAGATGAAAGAAAATGAAGATACTAATAAAATTAGCAAATTTGTTTGGTTTTGAACCCAACTATATGAATATATCTGATTATGATATTTGGACCAGTCATGCAAGGCCCATTGGCCTCATTCTTCTCGTATTGAAATATTGCGTATGCTTTTTTAAGAAAAGGCATGGTATTGAATAGTAATCCGTTAGTAATAAACACATAAGTAATGGCTAACCTCCACGTATATACATGCACATATACACTTGTGGAGGTGTTCTTGGAATAAGTCTCTACTTCTGGTTTGAACTATGATTGTCTGCATCCTATATTTTCATGAATTGCTTCGACGGAATTGAGATTTTTTGTAGACAAAGGAGGCTAAGATAACTCGGAGCTCTTATTAGAAAAAAATTAATAGATAAGAAGAATGAATGGAACCCAATGTTCCATACATGTAATTTGTTTCATGCTGTTGACTTTACAACATATAGAATGGTAATTTGTCTAGAGCGACAATTCATAATATGTGTTAAAAATATTGGTGGACATAGTCTTATGTGCAAATCATAAAGAATGTGTGCCTTATAGAGCTAAAGAACTTGAATCTGTCTATAACGCATTATTACACATTTGCAGGAAGAAAGATACGGATATTCAAAGTTCGTGGATTGAGTCTGATCCATGGAAGCGACAAAGATAATTAGAGGTAAGATGGATTTTCCATGGTATGCAAAATGTGCCAAGAAGAATTGATTTATTGAGAAAGCTAGTAGTATGGTTTGCCAATTGGTCCATGTCAATAGATGCTCAAATAGGAGAGCTAATTTGCCAAGAGTGGAATTTTAAGAAAGTCCAGTTGCGTTGCGTGGGAGTAATGGCAGTTAAACATACATGGAAATAGAACGGAGGTTTGGGTTTAAAATTTACAAGATGAATCACAATGCATGAGTGTGGTAGTTGGTTGTTATCATGATTTAAAAGCTCTACAAAAGATGTTAGCCGTGGACTGTATTGTGATTATTGTAATTTGTGGGTATATGAAATGAAATATATTACAGTGTTTGAAAATAAATAATAATAATAACAATAATAATAATAACAATAATAAATAAATAAATAAATAAATAAAAATACTTGTGCTAAATATCTCCGACTCAATAGACTTTTTCGGTTGGAGCAAGATGAGGATTGTTTGATTGTAGATCGTATTTCAAATGGCCAATGGTGTTGGAATTTGTCTAGATCATATTTGGGTGTTCGTAAGGAGGCTTATCTTAGAGACATGTTTAACGAAATTAGCCAAGTTGATATCCTCTCTGATTCGGACACTTGTCTCTGATCAATCGCACATGACGGCGTTTTCTCGGTAAGAGTGACTCGTAGGCATATTGACGCTCAACTTTTTCCCTCTTTGGATCCTCCTACTACATGGGACAAGTCTCTTCCTTGCAAAGTGAATATCTTCATATGGCGTTTATGTCTTGACAGGCTTCCACATCGTTTCAATCTCTCGTCCCGAGGTATCGAAATTTCAAATATCTCCTGTGCTTCTTGTAATGGTAATGTGGAGTCTAACCTTTATATATTTTTCGGGTGTGACATTGCCAAAGACATTTGGAGGCTCGTTCATACTTGGTGTGACGCATCCATGCCTTTATTCGTATCTCACATCCACTAAAGAAATTAGTTGAACTCTTGGCACGTTTCTAAAGAGAAAATACATCGTATGTATGTCATTATCGTCAATGGCGGAACCAAAAAAATATGTTGTGGGGGGCAAAAAATTTTTTTTTTTGACAATAGCAACAAAATGCGGAAGAAAAAGTATAATTGAAATGATAAATCGAGCATTGTTACTTGGAGATAAATGATTTATAAGGTTTTAGAGTATTCAATGTTAGATTTTAGTATATAGGTGGCTGGCAATTTGAATTTGGTTGGAGGGCTTTCAAAAAAAGGTCAAAATTTAAAATAAATAAATAAATAAATAAATAAATAATAATAATAATAATAATAATAATAATAATAATAATAATAATAATAATAATAATAATAATAATAATAATAATAATAATAATAATAATAATAATAATAAATTACACTAAAATCTTATCTTTTTCAGCTAGCCATGGGGATACTGCCACTCCAAACCTACTATATAGATCCGCCCCTGATCATCGCGACTTCTTTATGGTGGAATTGACGGTTTCGTAAAATGTCACTTTTAACTCTCATTCTATGAGGAAAAATGGTTTACGGTTTAGGGTTCGTTTGTACTTTTTTTTCCTTGACTTAAGTCTAGAGGTCGTATGCTTTATAGTTGGATTGATTGGTTAAAATCTCTCATGTGATTGCTAGCTTCTTGCCAGTTTTCTTTTAATAAAATATCGTCGTTCAAAAAAAATATTAGTAAGAATAGTACAACTATAAGAATATAAAGTTGCATCCGTTTACAATATATAGTTGAATAGTTGCATAATACACTCTATGTGGAGCATAATACAATCCGGAGGATTCGGTTGAGGGTTTTTCTTCGTCACATCAACTCTATGTTACCATTTAACTTTTTTTAACTTTTACTCCCTCCGTTCCAAATTTATTGTCCACTATTGACCTTTTTAGTCTTTCTTTTTCAACTTTGACCTTAATATTTTTGTAGGTGTTATATAATATTTGATACAAAATATATAAATGGATTGGTTTTAAGTGTACTTTTTAATGGTATAATTTTTCATCAAGTATTATATAATAAAAATATATATTTACCGTCAAAGTTGAACCAGTTTGACTTTGAAAATTCAAACTGTACAATAATTTTAAGACAGAGGGAGTATCATTTAAAAATGAGATACGCTATATACATAAAAATTTTACAAAAAACCTTTCACTTAATGATTTTCTTTTAAATGTTCATCTTTCTATGAATGTAAGTCACATCCTTTTGTGAAAAAGTTTTTTGTAAAACTTTGTGGATGTAAACTTATGCAAACTAAGAACTGAAGCAAGAGGATTATATTTATTTGAACAACAAAAATAAATATAGTAACGTGAATATAAACTCATGCAAACTAGGAACCGAAACAAGAGGATTATATATTTATTGAGTTGAGTTATTTAAAAAACCAAACATTCCTCACATACCAAGTGACTCATCCCCACCATCCATCTAAAAAGAAATCAATGGTTGAGATTAAAAGCATTTAATATTTCACCCATTTTTTATAATTTAATTATCTCTTAAACCGTTAATCGTTAAGCGAAAATAATTATACCATCGCGATGAGCATTTAATTATCTTTCTATAGAT
>LBNU01010084.1:13550-32108 GCA_014162995.1 Artemisia annua
AATTAAATACTATCATTCAATGTTAAGAAAACATATTGTATTGTATTTGTATAAGTAATTTACGACATTCTCATCATATGGACGTAGGGGTGAGCAAAACCGAGCAAGAAACGAACCGACCCGACAAAATCGAGAAAAACTGAACCGAATCTAGTGACTTCGGTTCGGTTCTCGGTTTAGGTTTTACAGATTTTTTATTTTCGGGTCGGGTCAGGTCGAAAACCGAGAAAAACTGTGTAAAACCGAGTCGAACCGAGTAACTTCGGTTCGGTTCTCGGTTTGAATTTTTTCCTTTTTCGGTTTTCGGGTCAGGTCGATTTTTGTCAGGTCAGGTTTGACCCGATGCTCACCTCTATGTTGACGCATTTTATGTTTCTAGTTCACGAACTAAATATTTTGTAAATTGTTTGCCTTCTAGCTCCTTGTTTGAAAGTAGCTTTATTTGAAGTTTACTACAAAATACAAATAGCCGTTTAAAATTAAAAAAATAACAATAATAATAATAATAATAATAAAATATATTAAAAGTTCACGAAACCACGGTGACGCCCGTTTGATTTGTTTTTTGTAATAATTTACAAACTATAAACTTGTCGCGAAAGAAGATCGAGATCTAAATGGTTTCACAAGCCCAGCTTGTTCAAGTTCAAGTTTTTGACCCTCGAGTCTGTGAATCAGGGTTGAATAAAACATTCTTATCATGTTGGGAGTTTCGTGTCAAAATGTTTATATGTCAACTTGAACAAAATACAGAGTATACCTTTAAGTGCAATGAATATACTCGATCGTACAAGTGGGGTGACATTGCTAGATCATATGAATTATGACAATGGGACAACACCGCCAACAGTTTTGATTGCGCGAGTGTTAGAATTGAAGCCAGATTTTGTGCATGCTTTAACATTTATCTGTTGTGTTTAAATAACTGAACATTTTATATAATATCTCAAAACCAATGCATTGAAATCAACATGCCAATTCATACGTATGGATTGAATTGAAGCAGGTTTTTGACAATATTTTGTTGTCGTTTTGAACAATGTGATGGAAATATAATTTTTGGCCTTTTGGGGATGGAATTACTAGAAAGGCAATTATGCCTTGGGTGGTGTTAAGAAAAAACAACCAGCGGAATTAAACGGTAGCATAATTTTGGTCCCGACATTTTGTCTTGAATGAAACTTTAGAGCTTTGTGGTCCAACATATAATTAGACTTTATTTATCTTCACTGTTTGTTTCTTAACTGTTTGATGGTACCAGCTGCAAGCCAATAATAGTGGTCTCCTTGAGGATTAGCTCGTCATTCCATAACCAGCTGTCCTTATTTGAGGTTACCGGCTAAAATGATGTTTACCGGAAAAAATTAGTGTTTGGCAGGAGTTTGGAGAAAGGAGTAGTGTGAAATGACCAAGTTACCCTCAACAAACAATTTTGGAGATGTGGAATAACAATATTTACTGTTCGCTAAGCATAATGAGTTAAATTTGCGACTACTACGTTTAGTATTTATAAAGTTTACCCTTGATATATCTGTTATTTGATTGATTGCAATCAGACAACCAACCATATCATTATCGTTACACACATCCTAGTCAACATGGTTACATGCATCATTTGCATACATAGATTTTTCTCGTTTTACCGGATGATCACCGGCCTATGCTATTAGCATTTATATATACTTCATATTAACTATGTAGTTAACTGATCGACGAGTGTTCATGGTTACTCAGAGACATATCGAGTTATCATCAAAGTTTTCTATAGATGTGGCCTTCTATGTGTACTACGTAGGTAATTAACGATATAAGACTCACCCAACGCACTTGATAGGATTCAGCTAAATGAAAAGACAAAATAAATAAGTAATGTGAATATAAACTTATGCAAACTAAGAATTGAAACAAGATCGAGCTGAGGATTATATATATACGCTATGAAAACTATATACTACCAAATTAAGTACCACTTAACAGGAAATACTGAGCCTACGTGGCACATATGCTATCTATTACTCGTATTAGACAATAAAGTAGCCTGTAACGACTATCTATTCAATATCAACTTAAGTAAACATGCATCTAGAACTTTTGAATACATGCATATATTATTCTTCTCTGGTTACATCAACAAAACATTCCATAAGAGAACATCTAGAATACTAAAATAGTTATCTTACTTGCACAAAAATTCGTAATCTGTATTAATTTTTAGAGGTCAATAAATTTTGAGCGTATATGAGGAATATATAGATGGGATATATTGTTTTCTTTAAGGAATAAGTTTGGATAGGATGACTTCACATTGACAAAAATTATGACCTCATGCTGATTGTTTTCTAGATAATTATTAGTTGAACACTTGCTCTATATATAGCGTTTCTATTCTCATTCAAAACTAAACTTATTCTGAAATGGAAATAAACAAGAAAAAACTGGTGGAAACCCTAATTAAAGGCAGAAATTCTGCTAAGAGGCTACAAGCTTTACTTCACCAGAAAGTTAATGATGATGAGTTGGCTTCGGTTGATGGTCTCGTGAATGAAATATCGGAATCTTTCTACCATGGCCTTTTAGTGTTAACTCCGACGAGTACCCATCTAGGTTTGGCGTGTAACCTAGTTTTCCATGGAAAACCACCAGCCCCAGCTATCAAGGAACGACGAGGCTGTTACAAAAGAAGGTATATATACTTTTTTTTTAAGAATTAGTCCAGATATAATCATGGGGAGACTCGAACTCGAGACCTCTAGTATGAGGAAGAGCCCCCTGACCAACTCTACTAGGCAGACGTTGGCACTTGATGATGTTGTCACTTGATTCGACACAAGATATAATATATGCACATGAATTACTATACGTAAAATGCTATTTAGCAATCTCTTGAGATTAACAAACTTATATATACTCCAGTTAGTCATATCGTACATTTTTTATGGGATATGGTAAATTATCAACATGTAACATTCATATCTTTTTCAGAAAGACCATTGATTCAAGAATAGAAGTTAGTGGTACGATTGGAGATGGTTATTCGTGGAGGAAATACGGTCAAAAGGGGATACTTAACTCCAAATTTCCAAGGTATATATATTGCCTATATCCGTATTCTCATTCTTTCATATGCACCTTGTCATATAGTGCTAATGGTTATTTAAACAAGATTCTAAGACATATATTTTGCTTACAGATGTTATTTTAGATGCACACACAAACATGTTCAAGGATGCAAAGCGTTAAAACAGGTTCAGCAACTAGAAGATGACTCAAACATGTTCGAGATCAGATATATTGGCCATCACACTTGCGCACCTCCTAACACTTCCTCACATCATCGAGTTGTCCTTGATTCTAAGAAATTCAAGAACCGCCACTTCTCACAAAGTAACCCTTCGATTAGTACAAATAACCAAAATGACGCCTTTCTCAAACAAGAAGATCTATGTTACAACGTTTCATTGGCCAATGATGCACAATTAACCCCTGCTTGGGTTTGGAACGAGATAATAACAGATGATTTTGATGAATCTTTCAAGAGTGATCAAACTTTAAGTGATATTTCATTTGATGATGTAATGTTTTCGTAGTTTGATGGGTTTGGGTCCTATTGTAAGTTTTGGTACACCTTTATAAATTAAAATGAAACTTACTGCATAAAAGCAAGTAATTTATATCAAGATCATTCTAAATGCGTTTATCTCCAGTTTTATTATTTCTAGCCAACGTTGCTATAGTGATTTACATGCACTAGTTGTGTGACAATTCTAAATTCGTTTATCTTCATAAGCTAGGATTCAATAATATTGGCTCCTCCGATCCAGCACGATACCCGATAAAATCAATATATACTCCATTACTTCGTAGAGTTTTGGTAAAATTAAGACTTAGGAGTATACACATTCAGGTTTTATGAGACCCAACTCAATTCGCCTTAACATAATTATAAGTTGATTCAGTTTGGGTGCAGTGGCCTAGTTTTCGATTTACTTTCAGACGCATCTCCTAATTGGAACCAACATGATTGACCACCACTCATTCACTCAACCTAATTTATGTACCCCCGAGACCAAACAAGTGAATATCCTTTATGTCAAATCGATATTAGAGTACGTTTAGTGTGATCTCAAAATGAAGCGTACAAAATGAGTACGCGCGAGTACAATTAACGTAATATCAAAATCTTAATTTGTTTCAAAATTGAATGAGAATTCCTTTTACGTAGTTAATTTTCATTTCCAATCAATGTCATCTTCTTTTATTACGTTCAAGTGTTAGTACGTCTATTACACATCTTGAATATATATGTATTAAAAAAGGTTGCTCATTCAGTAATGGATGGGACCAATCAGCATCAACGAATAATTCAAATAATTAAAGATTGACTCATCTAAGATCGAGCGATTGTCACTTAGAATACCAGTTTATGTAGAACTTATTTGCATATTTTATATCGTTTATATGAATATTTATTAATGTCATTATGATATGATTGCTAGGTAAAAAAAGAAAAGATGACCATATATGTGGATACGACATTCTTGATATATCTTTCTTTTTTTGAATTACATACTAGAGTATCTTTCAATGTTTAAGAAAACATAAATTAATAGTAGTATCTTGTATTGTATTTCTCTGAAAGTAATTCACGAAAGCACAATGACGCGCTTTTTTATTTATTATTATTATTATTATTATTATTATTATTATTATTATTATTATTATTATTATTATTATTATGTGTGTGTGTGTGTGAATTTATTATTAGTTGTTAATTATGAGAAGTTTTGGTCATGTCTTAGTAACTTTAATCTTGTCGCAAAAGAAGATCAAGATCAAAATGGTTTTTAATGTCACAAAATAAGATTGCCAAAAGATATTTATCGGGTCTTTTGACCTTTTACAAAAATAAATAAATAAATAAGATTGTCAAAAGCATTACTCATCATCGTAGCTGTAAGTACGATTGGTGCTTGTGCTTTTCACAAGCCCAGCTTGTTCAAGTTCAAGTTTTTCACCCTCGAGTCTGTCAATTCGAGTCAAAATGTTTCTATGTCAACTTGAACAAAACTTACCTTTAAGTTCAATTAATATGCATTGACCTACTTCATACGCAATTCGACATGACAATGCTAGCTAGCAAGCAACTTGACTCGATCGTACAAGTGGGCACCTAAGTACCTAGCTACATCATATGAATTATGAGAATGGGACAACTTCATATCTATGTCATGTCATCTTTGTCTTGTAAATTCTCACCTTAAGATGCCTATCGTTAGTACTGATGAGGCTGCATGCTAACACATACAGTAATTTTTTAGAAAAGTTCAGATTTAGAACATAAATTGTTAACGTTGTATTACCTATTTATATTTTACATTATTGTAGGAACACGCGTATGATATAGGTATTTATAGATGCATGGTTTATTTTTAGTTTTTCTTCCGTGTAATTGTGCATTACTTCCTTTGTATTCGCTAATGTGATTTATTCAACATCGGACCTGTCCCAAATATCGCCTCGAATGATTGTTTTAATGGTACATGCATGCAATGGAATAAATATTTATTCTTGGTCACAATAAATAATGTAGCATTATTCGTACTTTTCATCACATGGTACCAATCATTTTGGATTATAATTCATTCAAATATGGCGGTGATAAGCAAAAACCCCACAAAACCAACATTTTCGACTACAAAACGAACGGGAATGGAAGTCTGGCAACGGAACTTGAAAGTGACAAGAATACAAGACAATAAGAGGAAAATGGCAAAAATGGCGAATGACAAAATTCATCTACTTTTCTTTAGTAGTTCAAACCAATTAAGTTGTTGTTCATATATATTATTCTCGAATTCTTGGTTTTATGTCATACTGTATATTGCTTATTTTGGTTTTCATATTTTTTTTTATTAGTGCAGCATCATGAACTACGTAGCACCTAAGAATAGGTGTAATAAAGGAAGGGAGTCAGTCGGTCCTTGTCGGTCGGTCTCGGTCGCCTGTTAGAGGTGGTCGGGAGTTGTCGGTCGTTTGAGAGAAAAAGTTATGAAAGGGTTGCTCAGCCGCTCGGCCAACCGAGTTTGATGCATTGAATAAAAAAAAAATAAATAAATTTAAACACTTTTTATCTTATAAATACCCCATTACTTCTCCATTTTCATACACACTTTTAAAGACATTATTACTTCTCTGTACCAAAAATCTTATGGATTGTTCTCTTCCACATACCATTGAGGAAATCAAAGCTGAAGTAATGAAACAAGTTGATGGGGATAACATTCGTATGCAAGCGATTATCGACTCAGTTGTACTGTTTGACAAGCGAGCACAGCTAAATATGATATGATTAAAGCATATATAGAATGCAAAGACATTCTGCAAGAAAAAACGTGCTTTGATTGAGACTTTTCTAAAATAAGAATCTTAGAAAAATTATGATATTCATTCGGATTTGCTTAAGCTGGAGGGATAAATACAAAATCAAATCAATGCTAAAATTGTTTGAATGCATGTAAAAAAACAAATATGAAGATTAATATTTTTTTTCTTTTCGTGTAATGTTTTTATTAATTTTTGTATGATTTTAGATTTTATTTGAATTATTATGTAATGTTTTTTTATTATGCATGAAGTTTTATTTTTATTGTTGAAAAAAATTGGAAAAAAAAATGGTTGCTGAAATAATGCAGGAAAGAAAATTTCGAAATGGCAGGAGAGATGTACGTCACTTGGGTTCTTGTTACAACGAGTCTAATGTCGTTTTTTTATAAAGAAATTTCATTTTGGGTCGTGATTTGATGTTAAACACTGATTTTTAGTGATAGTCGAAAGCAAATATATTTGTTCAAAAAAAAAGAAAGCAAATATATTTGAGACTACAATAAAATCTAAGCTTGGCCCAGAACAAGCAGGCTGGGCCTGCAAGCCCTGTTTCTTATATTTATTTTCTGAATTCCTGGACTATACTTCAATTCAGTTTATCAGCTATGTATTAAAATACAACAAATATAACCATATAATTTATTAAAAAAAAATAGAAACATTAGATAATTAAATCACATCATTTCTTTTTTTATTGAAAGACCAAATATTGTACAAAAAATTTTGCAGTATAAAAAAAGTAAAGCTAAACTTATTTATATTACATATGGCAAAAGAATGATAGAAAACTTATGTTTTCAGCACTTAAAACCCCACCAAGGAAAAGCTATTGATTTGTTAGATACGTAGATTTAACCAAACTAATTAATGTCATGAAAATTGATAGTTTTCTTCTTCCATTTCTTTGGAGATAAATTGTTTCTACTTTGTCTTTTCTTCACCTTCCTTTTTTTCTTCATTAGGAGAAAAAATTAGTTCCATGCTATTATTGCTACTACTGCCAGAATTAAACATTGTATCAACCAAATCTGTCACTCCTTGATAGTCACCATATCTGGTAGGAGACGATGGACCTGCCCCGGTACTATTATTAGGTTGGTTTTGATACGTTTGTAAGCTATGACGAGTGACACTGTAAAGATCTTCGTGTGATTGTCTATTGATTTCCATGGATAACCATTGAGGGAGAGATTGTGACTCGGTATGTGGTAAATAGGATGGTAGAGAATGCGCGGTCATAGCCTCTTGTGGTGGTGGTGGCATGGATGGTGCAGTGGAGGACATGGTACATGTATGCTCGCCGCGATATGTTACTTCAAAAGTGTAAGGATCATTGTCAAGTCTTTGAACTTGTTTTTTCGCGGGACAGTTGTACAACTTTTGATGGGTACATCTATAATAACCCCTGAAATACAAAAGGACCAAATCTAAATGTTATTCGAATGTTCCATCTAGAGACTTGAATACCAAGTCTACGACCATGAATACATTTGAAATGTTGAATATTCAAACAAGGATGGCAAACAGATGTCGTGGCACAAAGACCATCTTACATACATAATCTTTGAATTCAAACTTATAAAAATGTCATTCTTAACTAGTTGCAATCATATACAAGAACCGTAGACTTTCAAGATTAATTTTGTGCCAAGAAACTTTCAAGATGACCTATGACGTGTGAAACAGTAAAACTGAGTGATAGCAACATATATATTTTTTTTTACTATATATTAAGTTTGATTATATATAAATGCCTTTAGGAAAACCCGACAATGATTTTTTTTGGAATTCTACGTCCTAATAAAAGGGTTTTGAAACTTTTGTTTTAATCAAGTACCTTGGAAATTTCGAGCCTAGAATTTCTTTTTGGCCGTATTTTCGCCAAGTGTAGCCATCATCTGTTGGAACTTCTGTGTTACCCATTCTCGGAGCAGGCACTCGAAGCGTTCGTCTATCTGCTTCATGTTTTCTGCATTTACAGAAACACATATAACATGTTATCATCTTTTTGTTTTCCAAAGATTACATAGTATGTTCATTTTATTGATGGATCCATCAACCAACCTCATTATTCTAATGGGCTAATACCATAATAAAGCATCATACTTGTCAAAAAAAGCTGTTTTGAGTAGCGAACTTTTTTTTTTCCTCGTTGGTGTACTGAACTTGCATTTTATTGCCAAAAATACGTACTTTTGTACTTTTTCTCACCTTTTTATGACATTTTTGCCCCTGACTTTTTAATAACTTGAGGGGCAAAAACGTCCAAAATACGTAGTTTTGACAATAAAATGCAAGTTCAGTACACCAATGAGGAAAAAAAAAAGTTCGCTACTCAAAACAGCTTTTTTTGACAAGTATGATGCTTTATTATGGTATTAGGCCTATTCTAATCACCAAATCATCATCTGATCTATGAATTTTACCACATGTAGTGTAGTTGTATATTAATATTCAAGTTAACTATACATTTCAAAGCACGTTATTATTTTTTATTTTTGCATGCATATACATATGATGGATTTTGGAATCAGGGTGGGTCATGGGACACTCATAAAATTTTGCAGCGTAGTTAATTTTTGAAGAAAAGAAACTCGATTTTTCCTAAGTGCACCTGGTACAAAAAAATTGTATTAATCCTTTTTTATAATTTTCGTAAATGCACATGATCGAATTGTGTTCTAGTTCCGTCCATGCATGCATGCATAGGCCCATCTTACTAAAAACTTGCACGTGAGTTTAGACATTAATCGTATAAAATTTTTACATAAAACTGGAATCTAAGTGTAGGTGATAAAGTAGCCGGAAGGCAAGGAACAACAACATGCACATTCCATTTCTGCCGAATTAGACATCGTGGACAATGGATTTTTATTCAGAAAAATCATGCACGTAAATTTAAACAATTTAGAATGTTAATTCATTTTACTTTTTCTTTATGCCAATTATATTCCAAGCCCGAAAATGAAGGTATATTGCATGCATGAAGCAGACCACACCATGACATGTGAGCTTTTAACACATTTACTCTAATCCATGAGATAGTACGGAGTAATTAAATAAATAGCGGGCATGCATGAGAGATTTTGTTAGCAAAGTTTGATTAACAAATTTAGTATAAATGCAAGCTCTAGTGATATTGATCATTACCTTCTACGTGTTCGTTGCAACAAAGGAGCTACATCAGTAGCTACCGGCTCCACATTTCTGCCACCCGATTCTTGCCCTGCAATGGCCTCAAACCCATGGTGTTGATGTAGCGCTATTTGTTCCTGTAGCACCATATCCATTGCATGCGAACTCCTCAACCACTCGGGCAGTACTGATCCACCACCAACCTCCAGTGCTGGTGGCGGTTCGTGATGGCCATAATTATGCACAGCCGAGCTCAACTGTTCTCTCACGTTACCAAAAACCCTACTAATCTCATCACATGAACTTATAAGAACATGTGGTTGGTTTGCAATGTTTGGTAGGCGTTCTTCAAGTTCTTTAACTAACTTACACCCATGGAATATCAAGGAAACAATTTCCTCCATTGACGGTTTTCGGGATCTTTTGATCTTTTTATTGTGGTAATGATCAATATGATTTGGGATTAACGTATATTTAAATCTTGGAAGGGAAACAACAAAACTTGTGTTGCAAATAATAGGATTTGTATGCATATATGATGGAAATAATTTCAAGATTTCAAGAAAATTGGTAAAAGGGGTTAAGAAAATAGAAAAAATGATTCAAAGTATTTGTAATCTAATAGATACGTTGGTTTGGTTGACTTAGTCATGGTCTCAAAAATGTGATACCTTTTGAGTTGGGTCTACAAGACGACTTGGTAATGATCAGATAAAGGTCGTTAGACTAATTAAATTCATTGGTGGAAGAATTTTCTAATCTTTGAAACACATGACTAGAAAATTTTGTTGTTCTTTCACAATATAATTGAGGGTATTTTACCTAATCAGAATTATTATTATGAATGGCTAGCTTTCTAATTGACAAGACAAATACTTGGGTTGTGCAGACCGGGTAATTAAAGAGTTAAAACGATAAAGTTTGAAGGCGTTATCACTTGATTCACAATAATTTTTTTCTTTCTAAATATTTGACTAGTTCAATAATAGAGCAGCAAACCTTTTTTTTTTCTTTTTTTTTTCTATTTTTTTTTTCACATCTATTTTCACTCTCAAACTCAAAAACACTTTTCATATCACTCAAGTCAAAATATCTCTTTAAAGGCCCATTATCTTTTCTTTTCTTTTTTCAATTTTCACACACCAGCTAAACTTTCATTCATTAAAAATAAAAAATTACAAGCTACAATAAAAATTAGGAAAAAAATACGGAAAATTAAAACAAATTACATAAACGAATACATTTCACGTCTAAATTTTTGTCGGATTTTTTCTTTTTGCATGTTGATGATCATTGCATCCTCATCCGATAATCCCGTGATGCTAGTGGCGAGAAACTTTATTTCTTCCAACTTCATGATAGTTGCGTCCATCGCTTTAGTCATCGCGTATATCTCTTGAGCGGCCTCCCGTATGAGTCTTAATTCATTTTACACCCTCCCTCAAGATCTTGCGAGTGACTCCCCGTGGTTCTGATTCAATTTTTTTCACTTTTTGTGGTTTGCTGTGGGAACATGCTCTCAGATCATCTTCGATATCGTGGTAAATTCAGGGTCGTCATTCGGATTAACGGGTTTAGCCGTATCCCACTTAGCGTGTTGTCTCAAGATACCCATGGCCCTTCTTGATTAAACAATTTTCCATCACTCTCCTCCCGATATGTAGTCTTGCAACGATTCAAAAGGTCAACCTTATTTTCCCCACTTCTACTCAAACGTTTTAAACGTTTATAGATATAGTTGAACTTTTGAAAATTAGAGTTCAACGTTGCCTACTTTCCCGTTAACATATCCTTGGTACATTGGTTTCGAGAACTTTTGTTGAACTCCAATAGAACCCGCAACCAAAATGATAGGTCATCTTGGTCATTTCCGATAGCATTATCCTCATAACTAGCAACATAATATTCGGCTAATAATGTTTCCTTGTCTTACGTCTAACGACCCACAAAAACAATAACAACAACCACCACCACCACATATCCCGAAAAGCTAGTCATTCATTGGATGCCCTTAAAAGAAGAGCTATTAGCCACGTGTTATGTTGCGGTTTTCGAGGATAGCCAAATCGAAAATGACCAAGATGAGCAATATTTTTGGGCAAGGTTCTTAATGAGTTCAACTCATCTTATCACCACAAACATGCCAAGGATATGATTACGAGGAAGTGAGCAACATTAAGTTAAGCAGTAATTGCTAAAATTTCAACGATATCTACAAACGTTTAAGACGTTGGAGTAGAAATGATGAAAACGATGTTGATCTTTTGAACCGGAGTAGGTGTGCGTATAAGTATGAGAAAAAAGGAAGAGGGTTTACTCAAGACAGGCCATGGAAATCTTGAGAAAACACCCCAAGTGGGATGTTGCTGAACCCATTGATCTGATTGATGTCACCGAACATATCAAGCTATTCGAAGCTGATACTAGACCATGTCCCCCGGCAAACAACGTGTGGTGCAAAAAAGCAAAATGGGAGACCACGTCGAGCACAAAATGAATTTCAACTCAAATGAGAGGCCGCTCAAGATATATACGCGGTGACTAAAGCGAAGGATGCCATAATAATGAAGTTGAAAGAAATGAAATTTCTCGGCACTAGCATCGCAGGGTTACTGGAGGAGGATGCCTTCATCATCAACATGCAAAAAGAAGAAATCCGAGCAAAATATAGAATGAACCGCAATTAGTCGTCTACGTTACTTATTATTATTTTTTTTTCGTATTTTTTATTATTTTTGTATTGTAATTTGTATTTGTATTTTAATTAATGAAAAATTAGTTGATTAGAAAAATAAATAAATAAAATAGTGAGTTTTGAAAGTAAAGTTTTTTCATAAGTTCGTGACAAAAGTGTTTTTTTAATGTGCGAGTGACACATAAGTGAAAACAAAAAAAGTTGAACCAACAAAGTGACGCTTTCTTAGGTTAAGTTACTGCACCGCTCTTACATTGAATCTTCCTGAATTGGAAAATAAACAATTTACAATTGAATGGAGAAAGGAAGTTGGACCCATTATCCACTAGAGAATATTATTATTAGAAAATTTGACATCGGTTTAACTGTCAAGTTTACATACATTTTTCTAAAATGATTTTAGAATTCTGCCTAATTTTAGATTTTTAAAAACAGAAAGTTCGAAACATATTATATCGTACGTTCGTCTAACCTCCCAAACTTTAAATTCATTTTAATATTTTAATCACCGATACGATACTTCCATGTCTCTATCCTCCAATCCATTATCGATCTTGACTAATCTTTTTGGGTCCATTTAATCTTGTAATGATCGATCGTGTCTCACACATTCAAATGTTCCAAGTTTAAATATGCTAGCTATTGTGGGAACAATGATATCATGTGGAATGCATTCCCATCTGCAAAGTCCTTTATTTGCCTAGCTCGTGTTTCAAATTTTCAATCACTAGCTTTATGGAAGTACCATATCTCTTTCCTTCCGGACCCAAGCAATCGCCATCCTTGTACGTCTTATATACTTATATTAGTGTAAATTGACAATTTGACATGCCTTGCAAAATGTCTTGCATATATGGCATGCAGACATATATGAGACAAGTAAAGCTAAAGTCTTTTGAGGTTACTTCATAAGCATCAAGATATACAGAGTACAAATGGATCCACATGTTACTTGTTCCATGCATGCATGATGCATCTATGCTTGTCACGTAATAGACAAAAAAACAGCTTTGTAGTATACCAAACTGGTGTACACAAACATTGGTAATGTATGTTTTTTTAGCAGAACAAAATAGATTAATTATTGATAAACGTAATTAGATTTTTTGAACGAAGCCAAGAGGCAATACTGTGGAGCACAAACATGCACTTCACCCAGTATATGAGATCTTATTAGAGATTGGTATGGGTTCAATCCTACTTTTTATCGACAAGTCACTATGACTATATATATGATGTTGGTATTTGAGGAATGGTTAATTGGTACTAGGGCGGAGCCATGTATAAAGTAGTAGTGGGGGACATGCCCCCAACCATTTTCTTGCAATTCGCACATTTAGAGCAGTGAGTATCGTCGTGTCAAAGGCCTCGTGCCGTTAGCAAAAAGTGCAGCCACGTCACCAAAAATTTCTATGGCACGAGACCCTCAACGGCACCAAATAAAACCCTTCCCTCATACAAATGTGGTGCCATAGCAAAAAGAAAACCAAAAAAAAAAAAAAAAAAAAGTTCGGCGTGGGTTTTTATTTTACCAGCCAAGAAGCTTTGGCATGACTTGTGGTACAGTGAGTCGTTCTCCTCCTTGGGCTGTTGTGTTTGGCGCAAGGAATGGCACCACCGTACCCCCAGCTCTAAGCATGTAGGAAAAAAAATGTCAAATTGTTAGAAAAACGCCTGCTGCTCTCAACCTTATAAATCAAGTGCCCTCGTTACTTCTGTTATTAATAATCAAAGGGCTCTTTTAATGTGAAAAACTATTTTGTTTGGTAGGAAAATATGAAAGAAAGAAAACACTGCATTTATTTTATTTTATTTTTATTTATTATTATTTTTTTAGAAGATGACTTGGGAATTGTAAAACGAGAAAGTATGTATGATATGGTGGAGTGTGTTAGTGGGAAAGTGTGTACTTATAAAATTATAAAGCTATGTGAAAATAGAAAAGTATATTTTTTCTAAAAACAGTGGTAACTTTTACTCTAGTTTTTTAAACTTAATATAAATTTTCTTACTCTTATTACATTCTTTTATTTTCATTACTTTTTTTCAACTTGTACGCACTTTAAAATTTCTCGTTAACTACATCTTTTACTAATTAAATATCATTTCTACCTACTTAAGTTTTTTTTTAATTCGCTAAAATATCAAAATGGACAAGTATTTTGAGACAACCCAAAATATAAACATGAACTAATAAATTGGAACGACTAAGTATAAAACCATGTGAAAATAGAAAAGTACTTTTTTTCTTAAAATATTGCTACTTTTTTAGGGTTTTTTTTTTCCCTTAATATAAATTTTCTTACCCTTATTACATTCTTTTATTTCCATAATTTTTTTTTCTTCATATTTTTATGATATTTTGATGTTGATTTCTTTTATTCGGCTTTTGCCAAAAAAAATAAATTTTCCCCCATGACTTGTATTTCTGGCTCCGCCACTGATTGGTAATGGCCCATGAATGTGCGAGATTAGGATTTTATTTCTTTTATTTCTTTTGCCGATTTAATCATTAGTAAATAAGCTAGATCAATACTACTTCTCAAATATGTGACTTTATCAGAAAATATGTAAGGTAACGACATATCGAGCTATTTGAATTGTTTAGGTTAACTTCCGAGCTTATATATATTGGTTGTTGAATGATGCTTGAGCAAAATATTTAGGGAACTTTTATAATATACGTTTCGCATAATGGATAAATATAATAGACATTAGTACTTTACCATTACTAATAAGCTTAATTTTTGGGTTGTAGCCATACAAACTTATATCAAGCATCAAAGAATGTCTATATTGTCAAACCGAGGCTCAAATGTCAAGTTTCTGAGAAACTTCTGGATGAAACGAAATGGGGTACCACTTTGACACTTTGAATCGTTGATTATCTTTTTATCAAAATATGAGTTGCCTAGAAGTTGATATGGTGAGCATGCATGGTTAATGGTTTCATGTTAACAAATATTAAAAATAGACAAACCAATTAATTAGTAGGTTTACTTTTTTTTTGTTAGCTAATGGTCACGTTTTGCATATGGACTATCGTATCTATTTATTGATATAAAATTGTTCTCCTAAACAAGAAAGTAATTTTAGATTAATTAAAGTTGTCGTTGCGTCTTTTTTTAATTTTTTCCTCTTCTATATTTGTTCGTGTAGGTCAAATCTACTAGAACTAGTTTACCATGACCATACGACTTGGAGGCAAAAGGAAACCTTTGTCGCGGGGATTGTCTTAATTTATTCTTAGTTAGTTAAATTTTCTCCATCCATCAGTTATCTAGAAACAAAATAAATAAATAATGATTAGTTTGTGTGTTTTCTTCTAGTTATTTATATTCTGTTTTTGTTAGCGTTATCATAACATCTGATGGATAGTATTTATTTATCCTGTTTATGATTCAATTTAAATTAGAAAAAATAAAAAACCTCACTTTTGTAATATTTACGAGTTGATCAAAATATTCAGCTTGCAATTTCTTTGGATTCATAAGCTCGTATATCATAAAAAGTTAGCTTATTTGATTTTCAATAAGTAGACCAATTATAAACCAATAAAATAAGCTAAAGCGAACTTATAAAATGAATATTAAAAAGGCTAATTGCACGAAAATATATCTAACTTGTCTCTATTTATAGTAGGGCTGAGCAAACGATCGAACGGACCGGACCGACCGAGACCGGACCGACCACATTCGGTCCGGTCCTCGGTCTTGGCTTTTTGGCTAATTCGGTCCTCGGTCCGGTCCGGTTCTGGACCGATGCTCACCCCTAATTTATAGTATTGTTTATCCATTTTTTTCTAGATATATGTATAGTAGCATACTTTTGAATTCGGTCTTTTTGATGTATCGTGTGATCAGTTGTGTGTATCATTTTGATGATTTTACTCTTAATTTATACACTCAAATTAACCAGTAGATGAGTAAATCGGTCAAATAATACACAAAAAGATGAGTTCTAAAGTATATTACATAGATTTAGAAAAACAACAATTAACTATTCAGAGCTATAAAAAGTGACAAGTTAGATGCATTTTCGTTCAATCAGCCTTTAGTAAAACTAGTATGTTAAAAATCATCTTTTAGACTTGAAGTAATTAAGATAAAACACCTTAGCTTAACTACGAGTAATATTTATTTCAACTCTATAAAACTAATCGGGTAGCAAAATTAGTTAAGAGGAAAGCAAACCATACATTACACGATACGCATCATGAAATGAGGCATTGAATGGTTAAAACTAGGGTGTCGCTTTGTTAAGTTGAATCAAAAAATTGTTAAGACAACTATAAAAGCTTGAATTTGAAAACTCTAACTCGAGATTGGAATAGTCTTCCAAGCCTGGCTTGAGTCCAATAATAGGTTATCAATGCCATCATTTTCAAGCTGAATATTAATCAACCAGATTAGATTGTACAATAATTATGTAAGCACACACATACACAATAAGTAACATTGTGCAACTACACAAACTTAATGAAAATCACGACGTTTACGAGCTCTAACATCTTCGAGCTTGACTCAAAATAAAACACGTCGAGTAAGGGTGAGTTTGGTTTGTAGACTGACAAAATTTTAACCAAACTAAACCGCAAAACTCGAACATTTGTAGCTACATACTTGAGGGGGGGAAAAAAGGTATTAAATTTTACATGTAGTTCTATACTTCTATGTTATGCATCTAACTAACAGTAACACTAAGGTGTCGTTTGATGTCTGATACGCCTTTGGATAACTATCTTTTGTTTAGTCGTATTTGAGTCATGTTAGGATTGTGTCATGTGAGTCATTATCTAGGAAAGTGTCATTGTGGTAGGAGTTATCTATTCTAGTTAGGAGTTATCTTTAATATGTATTTATATCGCGTCATTATGAATAGAATCATTAAGCATTTGTCAATTAAAATATCTCTGGCCTTCGTTCTCTCTTCTTAGGAGCTCGCACCCGCTTGAAGTGGTGCCATATCCTGATACAATCCCTAACCGGGTCGTATCAATTGGTGCTTTCATTGAGAGCTCTCGTTGAGAGGGCTAACAATTAGGGTTCCAATTATATATATATATATATATATATATATATATATATATATATATATATATATATATATATATATATATATATATATATATATATAAATACCATATATATTTATTATGTATCTATATATCATATAAATGACACAAATGCACTTTCAATACATTTAAAACTCCGAAAATTGTAGAAACACATATGCACGGAAGGCATCAAATTCACCACAAACTGTAAAAACACATATGCACTAGCAATAAAACACATATGCACTAGCAATAACACATAATAACACGTATGCACACCCCTTGAAATAAATTGTTTTTATAATAACCCATGATAGTCAATAACCTGCACATCAAAAGAGACCTTGAAATTACATTCATAAGTTGTAGCAAATTTATTACTACGTATAAGTTTAAAGTAAAGGATGAAACAACCCCAAGAATTAAACCATTTGATGACAAACACCAAACAAGATTATTAAAACAGTTGAATGATTGACTAATACCAAACAACTACAAGACGAAATTAATACATTTGTTTCTTTCAACAACCAAGTCCCACATCATTAATCCATATATAGATATTCAATAAAAAATTACTGCACCAACCATAAAGAAATGTGTCATATGCTAGTATATGAGAAAAACAAAGTGAAACAAAAAGATAATAATATATAGAAAGCCTACATATGAAGAAACCTCAAATTGAAAACAAACTAATATAATTTGTTTCCACTGACGTTGCAACACATAAATAAATAGTTTTTAAATTTGTCAAAGAATTAAGTACCTAACATTAGAGAACAGATCTGACAATGGATTTAAGGAAAAAGGTTATACTCAACCAAGGATTTTAAGGACAATTGATTTTGATTTACACTCATGAAAATAAAATCGAATTACACAACTTACAGAGTTTGTAGAAATCCAATTTGGATGGAATCGATAGCAATGAAATTGCAAAATAAACAAACGAATATTGAGAATTAAATTTTTTTCATAATCCTTTATGCTTGCTCGATCTAGAGAAGAAAATGGTGAGAGGGTCGGCTGGTTTTTTGTGATGGGGGAGAGAGAGATGTGAATCTTCTAAATTGTAACTGATCCATAAATTATGGAGCAGATGAGATTTGGTATGTGAATAAAGTGATTTTAAAATGCCCATAATACCCCGAAACCCTTTATGAAAAACTACTTAATATTTTATTTTATTACATTTGTGCCATTATCATTTTTAGCCCTTGATTAAGTGATCTAATGGTTCAGATTGGTTCTCGCAGTTCTCGCAATTTATTTGGTTCTGAAAAGA
>LBNU01010084.1:34462-65596 GCA_014162995.1 Artemisia annua
AAAAAAAAAAAAAAAAAAAAAAAAAAAAAAAGAAAAAAAGGTAATTGCATTTGGTCTCCACTTCCTTCCTTGAGTGCTAGTCTGTACAAATCACAACACACTCTCTCTGTTGTTCCATAACAACAACAAGTTATTAGTATTATTCAGATCGATTAAAAAAATAATAATAAAAAAATTTTTGGAAGAAGAAGAAGGAAGGAAATGTTTAAATTTTTGAAAGAGGTGGTGTCTGGATCTGGTGCGGGTGTGAAGGATTTACCTTATAATATCGGCGAGCCTTATTCTTCCGCTTGGGGCTCCTGGACTCACTCTCGCGGCACTTCCAAAGTAATTCGTTGTTGGATTAGATTAGATTGGAATTTCATTGTGCGATTGTATACTTTTTTTCTAGGTTTAATACTTTTGCAAATTAATATCCTATTAGTGGTGCAGCACAAGTTGTGATAACATTAGCACACCCGTGCTTGTATGAGAATCATGGTATTATAGTATCCTCACACACATTGTAATAACAAAGCACAAGGAGGCATCATTATAGTCTCAGGATCACAATGAGCCAGGCTACATTTCGATACCAGCATCCAAACCATACCTAGACTGCATCCCAACCTCACAATCTAACTACGATCAAAGGCACAGCAGGCATCACCACCCCTTTGATTTGAACCCCACCAAATACCACCTTTGATAAGATAAAGCTAGGACCAAGTAGTCTCATTTTTCACGGCTCGCTATTCCTAGCTGCTTATCTTATCCATACACTTTATTTAGGATGCCACCATTAGTACCACCTTCCTTTCATATCAACAGGACCATACATACCAAACATCCTAAATTCAGGAAACTACTAAGCCCACATATATAGTAGATAGAAGTTCTCAGTATAATGGTTTCACCACCAAGATATTAGCCATCTCTAATAGTCTCACTGATCTTATCCAACTGAACCTCCCAACATCTAACTTCATCTCTAAAAACCTTCCATTTCTTTCTTGCCTAATGAAATATATAGGTGCAGCCAAACATAACCTTCTAACCACTCCACCCATACTATTACTACAAGGTTTATGAGCCAATTCAACAATGATTTCATCCCAATTCTTTGCATTAATGTGAGACTGCATCTTCACTTGAATTGCTTTCCAAATAGGCTTTGTATAACAGCATTAAAAAATAGATAATTGAGGGTATTTTACCTAATCAGAATTATTATTATGAATGGCTAGCTTTCTAAGTGACAAGACAAATACTTGGGTTGTGCAGACCGGGTAATTAAAGAGTTAACACGATAAAGTTTGAAGGGCGTTATCACTTAATTCACAATAATTTTTTTCTTTCTAAATATTTGACTAGTTCAATAATAGAGCAACAATTAATTTTTATTTTATTTATTTTTTTTTCCTCTCCTCCTTTTGCACATCTCTTTTCACTCACACACTCAAAAACATTTTCCTCGTCACTCAAGTTAAAACATCTCTTTAACTACCATTATCTTCTTTTTTTTATCAATTTTCTCAAGCCAGCTAAATTGTCATTCATTAAAAATAAAAGATTACAAACTACAATAAAAATTAGAAAGAAAAAAAAGGGACATAAAATTAAAACAAATTATACAAACAAATACATTTCATGTCTAAATTTTTGTTGAATTTCTTCTTTTTTGCACGTTGATGATCATGGCATTCTCATTCGATAATCTCGCGGTACTAGTGGCGAGAAACTTCATTTCTTCCAACTTCATGATAGTTGCGTCCATCGCTTTAGTCATCGTGTATATCTCTTGAGCGGCCTCCCGTATGAGTCTTAATTCATTTTGTACACCCTCCATCAAAATCTTGCGAGTTACTCCCCGCGGTTCCGATTCAATTTTTTTCGCTTTTCGTGGTTTGCCGTGGGAACGTGCCCTCAGATCATCTCCGATATCTCGGTAAATTCAGGGTCGTCATTCGGATTAACGGGTTCAGCCGCATCCCACTTAGCGTGTTGTCTCAAGATACCCATGGCCCTTCTTGAATAAACAATTTTCCATCACTCTCCTCATGATATGTAGTCTTACAACGGTTCAAAAGATCAACCTTGTTTTCCCCACTTATACTCGAACGTTTTAAACATTTGTAGATATATTTGAACTTTTGAAAATTAGAGTTCAATGTTGCCCACTTTCCCGTTAACATATCTTTGGTACGTTGGTTTCGAGCACTTTTGTTGAACTCCAATAGAACCCGCAACCAAAATGCTAAGTCATCTTGGTCATTTCCGACAGTGTTATCCTCATAACTAGCAACATAATATTCGGCTAATAATGTTTCCCTGTCTTACGTCTAACGACCCACCAAAACAATAACAACAATCACCACCACCACCACAGATCCCGAAAAGCTAGTCACTTGTTGGATGCCCCTAGAAGAAGAGTTATTAGCCACGTGTTATGTTGCGGTTTTCGAGGATAGCCAAGTCGAAAATGAACAAGATGAGCAATGTTTTGGGCAAGGTTCTTAATGAGTTTAACTCATATCTCACCACAAACGTGCCAAGGATATGATTACGGGGAAGTGATCAGCGTTAAGTTAAACAGTAATTGCTAAAATTTCAACGATATCTACAAACGTTTAAGACGTTAGAGTAGAAATTATGAAAATGAGGTTGATCTTTTGAACCGGAGTATGTGTGCGTATGAGGACGAGACAAAAGGAAGAGGGTTTACTCAAGACAGGCCATGGGAAATCTTGAGAAAACACCCCAAGTGGGATGTGGTCGAACCCGTTGATCGGGTTGATGTCACCAGACATACCGAGCTATTCGAAGCTGATACGAGACCACATCCCCCAGCAAACAACATGTGGCGCAAAAAAAATTAGGGACCACGTCGGGCACAAAATGAATTTCGACTCAAATGAGAGGCCGCTCAAGATATATACGCAGTGACTAAAGCAAAGGATACCACAATAATGAAGTTGAAAGAAATGAAGTTTCTCAGCACTAGCATCGCGGGGTTACTGGAGGAGGATGCCTTCATCATCAACATGCAAAAAAAAGAAATCCGAGAAAAATATATAATGAACCGCAATTAGTCGTCTAAGTTAATTTTTATTTTTGTTTTTTTGTTTTTTTTTTTTTTTCGCATTGTAATTTGTATTTGTATTTTAATTAATGAAAAATTAGTTGATTAGAAAAATAAATAAATAAAATAGTGAGTTTTGAAAGTAAAGTTTTTTCATAAGTTCGTGACAAAAGTGTTTTTTTTAATGTGCGAGTGACACATAAGTGAAAACAAAAAAAGTTGAACTAGCACTAAAGTGACGCCTTCTTAGGTTAAGTTACTGCACCGCTCTTACATTGAATCTTCCTGAATTGGAAAATAAACAATTTACCCGAAGTATCTGCTTGAATTGAATGGAGAAAGGAAGTTGGACCCATTATCCACTAGAGAATATTATTATTAGAAAATTTGACATCGGTTTAACTGTCAAGTTTACATACATTTTTCTAAAATGATTTTAGAATTCTGCCTAATTTTAGATTTTTAAAAACAGAAAGTTCGAAACATATTATATCGTACGTTCGTCTAACCTCCCAAACTTTAAATTCATTTTAATATTTTAATCACCGATACGATACTTCCATGTCTCTATCCTCCAATCCAATATCGATCTTGACTAATCTTTTTGGGTCCATTTAATCTTGTAATGATCGATCGTGTCTCACACATTCAAAAGTTCCAAGTTTAAATATGCTAGCTATTGTGGGAACAATGATATCATGTGGAATGCATTCCCATCTGCAAAGTCCTTTATTTGCCTAGCTCGTGTTTCAAATTTTCAATCACTAGCTTTATGGAAGTACCATATCTCTTTCCTTCCGGACCCAAGCAATCGCCATCCTTGTACGTCTTATATACTTATATTAGTGTAAATTGACAATTTATCATGCCTTGCAAAATGTCTCGTATGGCATGCAGACATATATGAGACAAGTAAAGCTAAAGTCTTTTGAGGATACTTCATAAGAGGGGAGGGAGCCATAACGCGAAAGTGGCGTTATGGTCTACGTGTAAAAAAATAACGGTGTTAACATGTTATTATCATTTCCAGGTATTGATTTCTATGTTGGCATTATAACGTATGTTAAGCCCACAACGGGCGTTGTAACATCTTCATAACCAAAAAAAATTACAAACACCCCCCTTTTATTATATAACCGTTGGAATGTGTACTTGATTAAAAAAAAAAAAAAAAAAAAAAAAAAAAAAAAAACTTGTAAATTGGTATGCTATTTATAGCAGTTTAAAACAATAGGAGCGGTATAAATATTTGAAATTCAAATTCAAATAGGAGCGGGATAATATTTAAAATTCAAATTTGAATATGAGCGGGATAAATATTTAAAATTCAAATTCGAATATGAGCGGGATATATATTTAATAATATAGTGTTTGAATTTTTAATTATTAAATTGTTGAGGGTGAAATTTGTAAATTTTTAAAAAGTGGTGTTATTTGGTGTTATAATTTCCTGGTGTTTTTTGGTGTTATGTTATTTGATGCTGAGATGATGTGGCGCTGACGTGTCATGGTGTTAACACCGTTTCGGTGTTATGACTCCCCATGCTCTAAGCATCAAGATATATACACAAAGTACAAGTAGATGGATCCACATGTTACTTGTTCCATGCATGCATGATGCATCTATGCTTGTCACGTAATAGACAAAAAAACAGCTTTAATTTGTAGTATATCAAACTGGTGTACACAAACATTGGTAATGTATGTTTCTTTTAACAGAACAAAATAGATTAATTATTGATAAACGTAATTAGATTTTTTGAACGAAGCTAAGAGGCAAAACTGTGGAGCACAAACATGCACTTCATCCGGTATATGAGATCTTATTAGAGATTAATATGGGTTCGATCCTATTTTTTATCGACAAGTCACTATGACTATATGATGTTGGTATTTGAGGGATGGTTAATTGGTACTAGGGGCGGACCCATGCATAAAGTAGTAGTGGGGTCCCCAACCATGTTCTTGCAAGCACACTAATAGGGTGTTTGATTTCAACTTAATTGACTTAATATGAAAACAATTGAATTAATTAAGTCATATGAAAACTGTTTGTTTGTGACTTAATAGATAAAGATGACTGAAAATATTAAGTAATAAAACTAAGCTTGTCTGCATTAAATCATCTCTTAATCAAACATGAATTAATAAAAATAAATAAATAAATAAATAACAAACAAGCCCTAAGCATGTAGGGGGAAAAAAAGTCAAATTGTTAGAAAAACGCCTGCTGCTCTCAACCTTATAAATCAAGTGCCCTTGTTACTTCTGTTATTAATAATCAAAGGGCTCTTTTAATGTGAAAAACTATTTTGTTTGGTCGGAAAATATGGAAGAAAGAAAACACAGCATTTATTTATTTATTTATTTTTTTGAGAAGATGACTTGGGAATTGTAAAACGGGGAAAGTATGTATGATATTGTGGAGTGTGTTAGTGGGAAAGTGTGTACTTATAAAATTATAAAGCTATGTGAAAATAGAAAAGTATATTTTTTTAAAACAGTGCTAACTTTTACTTTAGTTTTTTAAACTTAATATAAATTTTTTACTCTTATTACATATTCTTTTATTTTCATAACTTTTTTTCAAATAGTACGCGCTTTAAAGTTTCACGTTAACTACATCTTTTACTAATCAAATATCATTTCCACCTACTTAGGTCTCTTTTAATTCGCTAAAATATCAAAATGGACCAAGTAATTTTGAGACAACCCAAAATATAAACATGAACTAATAAATTAACGACCAAGTATAAAACCATGTGAAAATAGAAAAGTACTTTTTTCTTAAAACAGTGCCCTTTTTTTTTCCTTAATATAAATTTTCTTACCCTTATTACATTCTTTTATTTCCATAACTTTTTTTTTCTTTCAATTTTATGATATTTTGATGTTAATTTCTTTTATTCGGCTTTTGCCAAAAAAATAAATTTTCCCCCATGACTTGTATTTCTGGCTCCTCCACTGACTGGTAATGGCCCATGAATGTACGAGATTAGGATTATTTTATTTTCATTTCTTTTGCCGATTTAATCATTAGTAAATTTGAGGAGTTAATTGTTTGTCAAGCTAGATTAATACTACTTCTCAAATATCTGACTTTATCAGAAATATGTAAGGTAACAACATATTGAGCTATTTGAATTGTTTAGGTTAACTTCCAAACTTATATATATTGGTTGTTGAATGATGGTTGAGCAAAATGTTTAGAGAACTTTTATAATTTAGGTTTTGCATAATGGATAAATAGACATTAGTACTTTACCATTATTAATAAGCTTAATTTTTGGGTTGTAGCCATACAAACTTATATCAAGCATCAAAGAATGTCTATATTGTCAAACCGAGGCTCAAATGTCAAGTTTCTGAGAAACTTCTGGATGAAACGAAATGGGGTACCACTTTGACACTTTGAATCGTTGATTTATCTTTTTATCAAAATATGAGTTGCCTAGAAGTTGATATGGTGAGCATGCATGGTTAATGGGTTTCATGTAGAACATGGTTAATGGTTTCATGTTAACAAATATTAAAAATAAACAAACCAATTAAGTAGGTTTACTTTTTTTTGTTAGCAATGGTCACGTTTTGCATACGGACTATCGTATCTATTTATTGATATAAAATTGTTCTCCTAAACAAGAAAGTAATTTTAAATTAATTAAAGTTGTAGTTGCGTCTTTTTAAAATTTTTTCCTCTTCTATATTTGTTCGTGTAGGTCAAATCTACTAGAACTAGTTTACCATGACCGTACGACTTGGAGGCAAAAGGAAACCTTTGTCGCGGGGATTGTCTTAATTTATTCTTAGTTAGTTAAATTTTCTCCATCCATCAGTTATCTAGAAACAAAATAATCATTGGCGGAGCTATGTGAGGACCGGGAAGGGTCCCGGCCCCCTAGGCCTAAGTCCGTTAGTGTATTTTTTCGCGATTTCATGTGTTAAAAAAAATATTTTTTTCATCTCGGCCCTCCCATTTAATGTTTTTAGGAAAAAATTTTGCTTCGGCCCTCCTACGAAATTTCTTCTAGCTCCGCCACTAATAAATATTTGTTCGTGTAGGTCAAATTTTTTCCTCTTCTATATTTGTTCGTGTAGGTCAAATCTACTAATTAAAATATTCAGCTTGCAATTTCTTTGGATTCATAAGCTCGTATATCATAAAAAGTTAGCTTATTTGATTTTCAATATTAAGTAGACCAATTATAAACCAATAAAATAAGATAAAGCGAACTTATAAAATGAATATTAAAAAGGCTAATTGCACGAAAATATATCTAACTTGTCTCTATTTATAGTAGGGCTGAGCAAACGATCGAACGGACCGGACCGACCGAGACCGGACCGACCACATTCGGTCCGGTCCTCGGTCTTGGCTTTTTGGCTAATTCGGTCCTCGGTCCGGTCCGGTTCTGGACCGATGCTCACCCCTAATTTATAGTATTGTTTATCCATTTTTTTCTAGATATATGTATAGTAGCATACTTTTAAATTCGGTCTTTTTGATGTATCGTGTGATCAGTTGTGTGTATCATTTTGATGATTTTACTCTTAATTTATACACTCAAATTAACCAGTAGATGAGTAAATCGGTCAAATAATACACAAAAAGATGAGTTCTAAAGTATATTACATAGATTTAGAAAAACAACAATTAATTATACAGAGCTATAAAAAGTGACAAGTTAGATGCATTTTCGTTCAATCAGCCTTTAGTAAAATAGTATGTTAAAAATCATCTTTTAGACTTGAAGTAATTAAGATAAAACACCTTAGCTTAACTACGAGTAATATTTATTTCAACTCTATAAAACTAATCGGGTAGTAAAATTAGTTAAGAGGAAAGCAAACCATACATTACACGATACGCATCATGAAATGAGGCATTGAATGGTTAAAACTAGGGTGTCGCTTTGTTAAGTTGAATCAAAAAATTGTTAAGACAACTATAAAAGCTTGAATTTGAAAACTCTAACTCGAGATTGGAATAGTCTTCCAAGCCTGGCTTGAGTCCAATAATAGGTTATCAATGCCATCATTTTCAAGCTGAATATTAATCAACTAGATTAGATTGTACAATAATTATGTAAGCACACACATACACAATAAGTAACATTGTGCAACTACACAAACTTAATGAAAATCACAACGTTTAAACGAGCTCTAACATCTTCGAGCTTGACTCAAAATAAAACACGTCGAGTAAGGGTGAGTTTGGTTTGTAGACTGACAAAATTTTAACCAAACTAAACCGCAAAACTCGAACATTTGTAGCTACATACTTGAGGGGGAAAAAAAAGGTATTAAATTTTACATGTAGTTCTATACTTCTGTGTTATGCATCTAACTAACAGTAACACTAAGGTGTCGTTTGATATCAACATAATTGTCTTGATTTAAAATTTTACTTAATCTAGTAAGTCGGTAATAATTTGTTTGTTAAAAACTTAGTTTTCAAGCAATACTTAGCAAAATATGTCTAAAAAGGGTTGGTTTATTCCATTAAGTCACCGATGTCTATATAAGTATTCTGATTTAGACATGTTGGGTCACTTCAGGATCCAAGTCTCAGTGGACAAAGATTTGAACATAAATTACGCCGTGTTAGAAAACCTTGAACACAATCAAGTAACTGAGTGAATAGTCGCTCAGTGAGTCATCTTCAGGATGCTTAGGACAAACCTAAGAAGAAAGGTTTTCCATTCAGTGAGGCGGATTCTCAGTGATTGGCACCTAAGCCAAAGAAGAAGGTGATGGATTCAGTGAGTGATGACAATAACTCACTGAATCCCAAGTTAGTACTCCTCACTGAAGCAACAAAAGCTAAAGACTGAAGATTAAAGAAATGAAGCCTGAAGTATGGGCGGGACAAGGTGGGAAACGTTTGAAATTACAAAGAGTGTCAGTATCCTTGTAAAGTCAAACTTTCCCTGAATGGCGTGGGTTCAGGATGGTGTCATATATGAACCTCAGAAAGTAGTATTGTCCTATATACCCAAAATAGACTTATGCAACAGAGACAAAATACGTAAGTATTTTTGTCTCAACTAGGCTGATGTAATCTTTGTCTTTATCACAACGGTTGTAATATACTTGTGTATAAATAGGAGTCATAAGAGAGAGTAAAGGTTGCGGAGTTTGTGCACTTAATGCTTAGACATTCACAAACTAATCTTTACTCTCTCCAAATAGCAACCATCCCTAAGATAGTTTAGTGGGTCTTTTGTTGCTACTTAAGCATAGCTTAAGTTTAGTGAGGAGTAACACCAAACATACTTGTCATTTCAATCCCAAGTGTTTATTCCGCGAACACTTGGGTATAATTCTTTTGATTAATTTCTAATAAAGAGTTAAACGTTGAAAAACATTGTTTCTTATCTTTTACGTTTGTATTATTTAGTTATTAATCATTGCATCATTATTCCATGGAACTTGGTTAGATTAACTTTGTAATTAACCATTAACCAAGTGAAAGGGACCAACAAGACACATATCCAACATTTAAACAAACAAACAAACACGACAAAACTCATAGTTTTTTTAGCGTTGGTTGAAATGTTTATCATCTATTTACGAGATATGTTACAAATTTTATTGGAATTTGGTTTTTATGATTTCAACGGAAACGAAAATGAATTTGAATTTAGTTATTGGTTTGATCTAAGGGGTGTTTGTTTTGGCTTATAGCTTATTTGGTTTTGGGCTTATATTTCATACGCTCATTTTTTATGACTTATTTTGAAAATTTTCGTCTTCTATGATTTAATTATAAATATGACATAATAAACTCATATAAATCGAAAAATTTCAACATAAGCCACAAAAAGTGAGTTTATATAATCACCCTTAGAGCATACACAACGGTCACGCATTCCTTGTGTTAAATAGGAGTTAACGCGCGTTAAGGCCGAGTTACCCGTTGCGTCGTTTTGCGTTAACGCCTTGCGTGAAGCCCTTAACGCTAAGTTAAGGCTCGCTTGATTAAAAAAAAAAAAAAATTACACTTTTGCTCCCTGGTGAAGAAGAAGAGGTGACGATTTGCATTTGATGATGTTTCTGGGCGCGTTTGTGTGTGTGTAAGTGTATGTTAAGAGGTGAGGATTTGCAGTTTTTGAAGAGGGTGTGCAGAGGTGAAGAAGAAGGTGTTAGGGTTTTATGTTGGATGTGATATGGGTTTATCATTTATGTGTTGGGCTTTATGGGCTCTTTTCAAAAAGAAAGTAATGGACTATTTTCAAAAATATGTGATATGGGTTTTATGTAGGTGTTAGAAATGTTTGCAGATTACAAGTGAAATGTAATTGACTATTTTCAAAAGGACATATGTAAATGTAATGGACCATCTTACAAGTTTATTACGGAGTAGTTTTAATGTTATTTAGTTATTAAATGAAGTATTAGTTTTAGTTTACGGTTAAAATTGAAATATTTGAAAAGTTGAGTTAAAGTGAGTTATGGTTGAGTTATTGTTGTGAGTGTTTTTTTTTGAGTTAAGGTGAAAGTATTAAAGCTGATGTGGCGCTGACGTGACACTGAGTTAAGTTATAACCTGTGTTATTGTTGTGTATGCTCTTAAGAGCGCTTGGTATGTTAACGTGGTTATCGCGTTATGGCCTAAGTGGCATGTTCTTAACTTGAGTTATGGCCAAGTTATTATACCGTGTGTTTGAGTTATGGTTTTGCGTTACCCTTCATGTTATCATGGTAACGTCGCGTTAAGAAGCAAACATCAGTTAAAAAAAATAAAAATTGGCCATGGAGGTTCACCTACAATGACTCTGGGCTATCCAAAAAGGGTAGTCGCCCTGAGATTAGCGGCTCGCAATGTCGAGTCGGAACCCAGGTAAAAAAAAATAATAATAAAAAAAAATAAAAAAATAAAAAAAATTACATAAACGGCCTAGAATTTTATATTTTTCTTAAAAAAAAGTGGGGCCCAAAATGTTAAGTTATGATAAAGGGTGTTTTTTTGTTAGTTAAGCTTACAATGTTAAAGTTGATGTGTCGCTAAGGTGGCATTATGGCGTAAGTTATGACACCAACGGCTCTAAAAGCTCTCGGTACCCAGCGCCAAGGCTGGCGTTTTCCGGCAAAACGCGACCGGACGGCGCGAGATCCACACCGTGGCTCGCGTTTTCGAGTCATGCGCCGTCGTGACCAGCCGAAATGGTCCCGGAAAACGCAACCGGACGGCGCCACATGCACACCGTGGCTCGCGTTTTCCCATCAAATGGTCCCGTTTTTACTATTTTTTTTCGTCGTGTAACTTTAAAAGATCTTGAATCCGAGTGTATCCTTGATAGTTTCGAATGAAATTAGAGAAGACAATAAGGTGTTTGTGGTTAGATTTAAGATAAGAAAGTACAAGGGTGGATTTATGTTAATGACTGCAACATATTTTGTTTGAGAAGACAAGTGTGGCTGTCATGTGGTAGGCGTAAAGTTAGGGTAGAACAAGTGAAAAGCTGTAGGTATAATTGCTTTATATGGAGTATATGCTAATTGTTAACTTGGGCCTCTATTCGAAATTTTGGGCTATTACCAATTGCATGTGGATGATTAATTTGGGTTGTGCATTTGTAAAAAGATGTACTTCTTCTTAATGTATTTTTCTTATCAATGAAATTTTAATTTTAATTAAGTGTTTTGTTTTATATTTAAATAAATAAAAATAAAATAAAATATGTGGGGTCCAAGATTGCACGACGGCACCAGAATCTGGTGTTATAGGAGGGAGGGGTGTTTTTAGTGTTTTGGTAAATTCTGGTGTTATGAGTAGGGCTGAGCAAATCCCGACCGACACCCGAAAACCGTCCCGATCCCGACGTCCCGAATCGTCCCGAATCCCGAACCGACCATACTCGGGTCGGGACTCGGTTTGGGTTTTTGAGCTTGTCGGGATTCGGGTCGGGTCGGGACGAAGTCGGGCTTACAATGAAAAACCATACAAATCGGTTTTGTTTCGGGACTCGGGACGAGATTCGGGACGATTCGGGCTAGACTCGGGTCGGGATTCGGTTAGGATTTTCAATCTTGTCGGGATTCGGGCTTCGTCAGGACGGGTCGGGTTCCGGCCCGATGCACACCCCTAGTTATGAGAAAATGGGATGGCACCAAGGGTACCTTATGCTCTAAACGTAGAGGCAGAGGCAATAAAAGTAGCGGGCAATTTAGAAATGGTGTAAAAAAGTGGGGGCAAAAGATAAAAAAGTAATAATGTTAATTGCATTTGGTCTCCACTTCCTTCCTTGAGTGCTAGTCTATACAAATCACAACACACTGTCTCTGTTGTTCCGTAACAACAAGAAGTTATTAGTATTATTCAGATCGATTAAAAGAAAATAATAATAAATTTATTTTTGGAAGAATAAGAAGGAAGGAAATGTTTAAATTTTTGAAAGACGTGGTATCTGGATCTGGTGCGGGTGTGAAGGATTTACCGTATAATATCGGCGAGCCTTATTCTTCCGCTTGGGGCTCCTGGACTCACTCTCGCGGCACTTCCAAAGTATAACCAACCACCTCCTCATCTCTTTTATTTTTATTTTTATTTTTATATTATATGTAATTCGTTAGGCTTACTTTTTCTCTGTTATAAATTTCCTTGTTGGTTAGATTGGAATTTCATCGTGCGATAAGCGAATTTTATAATGTAATATTAGGATCAAGGAATTATTATTGGTTAAGATTATACTACTTTTTTTCTAGGTTTAATAATTTTGCAAATTTATATCGTAATAGTATGAGAATCGTGGTATTATAGCTACACGCCTACTTAGTAATTAAGTAATTTGTGCTACACCAACCAACTGTGGGATATATATAATAAACTGGGAATTACGTATATTTCTACTTTTCTGTTGCGTGTCCTCCGTCCAGATCGCCTTGACGTCACAAGTTTATGTTCCTTCTAGTCATTTTGTTGTAGCAACATCTTCTGTTTGTTTTTTTGGTGAAACCGTGAAATTTATTAAACTCTAGCGTTTCACCATATTCACCATGCTCCAAAGGAGATCCCAAGAATAAAACTATGTTTCGACCAATTGTGAATTGCGCACGTTGTTACCATAGTGTAGTATGCCATCCTCACGCACATAGTAATAAAGGAACAAAGCACAACTAGGCATCATTATAGTCTAACTTCATCTCTAAAAACCTTCCATTTCTTTCTTGCCTAATGAAATAACTGTTGCAGCCAAACATAACCTTCTAACTACTCCACATATACTATTAGTACAAGGTTATGAGCCAATTCAACCATGATTCCCAATTCTTTGCATTAATAATGTGAGACTGCATCTTCACTTGAATTGCTTTCCAAATAGGCTTTGTATAACAGCATTTAAAAATAGACGATCATCTGTTTCTGCATCATTGTGTACATGCCCACATATCATAGCTACGCCATCTCTGCATCCTGTCATGAGTTAAGAGCTTGTTCTGAATAGCCATCCACAGAATAAAGTAGTGTTTAAAGGAGTGTTCCCCATATCACCTCATTAGTAGTCCTCCTTAAAACATTCTATACCTCCTTATTACTAAATTTCCTGTCTTTGTCCTCCGTATTTTTCCACACTATACAATCCCTTTTCATCTGATCAAGATAAGGAATACTAATAGACACAACATTAGGATAAGTTTCATACCATTCACTTGACCAATTCCAATTTCTATCTGTTATCATTTCAGCCACTGTCATAGTTTTAGGAAGACTTGCAGCATACAATCTCCTATATGAAAACATTTTAAAGATTGGTCCCTGAGAGCTCCAATTATCAAACCACATAGAACTGTATAAGTATTCCTTCCATTTCCCAATTTGCGCCATATATGCTTACTAATCATCTCTCTCATTTCCATCAATTTCTTCCAGCTCCAGCATACATGTTCTGTTTGTTAAGTACTGATGTTGGTGTAATCTAACTAAGTACACACTCACTTTCCAAAAATCAATTGAAAATTCACTATGCCAAAATGTATATTAATCGCTAGTGTACTTCAAGGTTTGCTTAAGATTATACTCCATATGAGATACATGTGTATATATGGAATACAGGAAGCCAGTTTTCTAATACTGTTCAGGCCAAGTATGCTACTTATATTACCAACAAAACAGAGCAGTTTTTTTACTGATTTCAATTGACATGATCATACAATTTTGACAACTATGATTGAGTGTGTCAATTAAGTGCAAGGACAGCCAGACCACTAGGAACGTATAGTTTTTGGTTTGTGTGAGTGGTGTCTGCCCCCTGCACATTACTCTAGCTGCATGTTCTGGTTGCCATTTCTTAGTAGTTCCATTTCACAAGGAACATAGAGTTTTTGGTATCCGGTTTGTAGCTAAACTTAACCTGTTGGTGTCGGATGTTTCTGTTTTTTTGTCTACATAATTCGTAGAATATAGGCATTCAAGGATACTTTTATGTCAGCCTTTTGTGTGTGTGTGTGTGTGTGTGTGTGTGTGGTTTTTATATATGGAAGGGGATTGGCTTATAAGTATTGTCTGTTTATCCAGGATGATGGATCCCCAGTATCAATATTTTCTCTTACAGGAAGTAATGCCAATGATGGACATTTAGCTGCCGGTCGCAATGGTGTCAAGCGGCTCCGAACAGTAAGTTTATTTGGAAACGATAACCTTGAACATCATGCCCTCATCTGGTTATTCTACTTCCGTTATTTTAAAATAAAGCTGTAATTTGGTTTTCAGGTCAGGCATCCAAACGTATTGTCATTTCTCCACAGTACCGAGGCAGAAATATTTGATGGGTCGTCCACAAAGGTTGTTATCTATATTGTCACCGAACCTGTTATGCCATTGGCGGAAAAGATCAAGGAATTGGGATTACAAGGTATACAAAGGTACACACTCTTATCTCATTGCGGATCATTATGTAATAGTGGTGTTAGTGCTCTTGTATTATTCAACGGCCTGATGAGTCAGTTGGGTCGTTCAGAGTATTCTTCTCTCTTAAGCTAGAATCTGTTACATCTGTTGATATTTTCTAATAATCTACATGTCTTTCTGTGACATCTGCTATTGTTGTACACTCGGCCGCCTCTCATTTTTCTCTAATTTTGACATCAGGAACGAATATTATGCATGGGGCCTATATCGCATAGCAAAAGCTGTGAGCTTCCTTAATAATGATTGCAAACTCGTAAGTAAACTAACTAATGTAGTCATTCAAATCTTACGTTATCGTGCGGCATTAGTTTAGGCAACAAACTAGTTATGTAGTGTTATGATAAAAGGATAAGCTCATAATTCTCATATCTAGTGGGGAGTACGTATCTTCATATTGACACATCTGCATTTGATCTGCTATATTTGTCTACTTGTCTTCTTTTGCTTGATTCACACCTTTTGTTTCATATAGGTGCATGGTAATGTTTGTTTGGAAAGTGTGGTGGTTACTCCAACTTTGGACTGGAAGTTGCATGCTTTTGACGCTCTTTCTGAGTTTGATGGGAATAATGAAGTCTCCACAGGACCAATGCTGGTAACCCTTCGAACCTTACCCAAATATATTCATATTTCACATCTGATATGTGTTGCTTTGTCTGACGGAATTTGCATCAAAATATAGAACATAACATCAAAACCATTTCCTTTTAGAAACAGAGCGCTTACAATGGCAGTACTTTTTGTTCATTTGAATAAACATCTCGCACTTGTCCTATGAATAAACATATTTAACAATGTAAAATGACTAAATACTTTTCTAAAGCATCACTTTGACTAGCAGTGTTTTTTATTCACTCATATAGACTCTGGAGCCCTTCTTTTATGTGATTTAACATGTGTCCCGAACCATATAGAACTATATTCATCATAATTGAGGCATTTAACTTTCCATAAATTTGATGTCTCTTCAAGCTTGTACATGCTTATTAGAACCTTAGCGAACCTAGTCAGATGGCTTAGACTTCTTGTTTTCACATGTGAATCCAGCAATATGAATGGCTTATTGGCTCACAATACAAACCAATGGAGCTGGCAAAAGCAGACTGGGCAACAATCAGGAAGTCTCCACCATGGGCAATTGATTCTTGGGGTTTAGGTAAGCTTTTGTTTACCCCATATGTTTGTAAACTGACTCGTTCTGTTGCTTACCTTATTGCCACTATTGGTAGGATACCCGATCAGTTCTTTCTATAATTGGTACTATACAATATTTCTAGCACCTTTTATGCATTAGATGCATTCAGGAAACTTCAATGGTATAAGTCAAAAGTTGTCCTGATCGCTAATCAATAGTCTGTTAGGAGAATTAACTTGACACAATGAAAATAGGTTCATCTCAATGTCGATCATTAATCACCAACAACCTTTTTGAGATACCCCTGAATCTTATTTTTATTTTTTAAAGATTGGAGTTGAATAAAAATCTGAATTTAAAACTAAAGGATTGGTCGGTTTATGTAAGGAGAAATAAAGTTTTTACCTGAATAAGTTATGCCAGCTTGATATTATTAGAAGCTAATATATGTGTAGTACAGTTACTTTCTTATAACATGGACTTCTGTTACCAGGCTGTCTTATCTATGAGATATTTGCGGGTTTGAAACTGAGTAAAACTGAGGAGCTGCGAAACACATCATCAATACCAAAGGTCAGTATATGCCATTATGATAGGAACGTCTTATGCTTTATATTTTATGTGAAATGTCGTTTGCATCTCCAGTTATGTTGATTGTAAATGGAATGTGTATGTGTTACTCTGTGGCTTGGCAGTTTTAAGATTTTGGCTATTTGAATATTCATTTTCATCTGCGTGTCTCACAGTCTCTACTTCCAGATTATCAGCGACTCTTGAGTTCTATGCCATCTCGCAGGTTGAATTCATCAAAGCTTGCTGAGAATTGTGGTTTGTCCTAAATCCCGTCTTAAACTTTGATTGCTGTTTTTCTGTTCTGATTTTCATTAATTCAATCCTCATGTTCTGAGTTTATTGTATTTCGTGATTTCAATTTGCTTCGCATAAAACATTTTACAATACTGTAGGTCTAAAAGTATGAACTTATTATTGTAGAGTATTTTCAGAACAAGTTGGTTGATACCATTCATTTTATGGAAATACTTAATTTGAAGGACAGTGTTGAGAAGGATACATTCTTTCGTAAACTTCCAACTCTAGCTGAGCAACTGCCACGTGAAATAGTTCTGAAGAAGGTATTTTATTATTTTTTACAAGTTCTTCCCACAATGTTGCAATTTGTTTTCTCAACATGATTTTTTTTTGGGATCTGCAGTTTCTTCCTTTGCTAGCTTCTGCCTTAGAATTTGGCTCAGCTACTGCACCCGCTTTGACTGCATTTTTGAAAATGGGTGCCTGGCTTTCACCAGAGGAATTCAACCAGAAGGTTATTCAGATATTCACTGTTAGACTTTTTGTTTTCTGTGCTGCTTTGTAATTAATTATATTTACTTTCCCTTGGATTTTGGTCTTCATGTAGGTTTTACCAACAATTGTGAAACTTTTTGCTTCTAATGACCGAGCTATCAGAGTTGGTCTACTGCAGCATATTGATCAATATGGGGAATCATTTTCAGCACAAGTTGTTGATGAGCAAGTAAGGATAGAAATATACTGGCTGTATATTCTGCAGCAAACAAACTGATTGGTCTCACCATGTTTATCTTATTTATTAATATCTGATAATGCTTGTGATTAGGTCTACCCGCATATTGCTACTGGTTTTTCGGACACATCTGCCTTTCTGCGTGAGTTAACATTGAAATCTATGCTTGTTCTTGCTCCAAAGGTATCTTCATCTCTCTGTTTGCATCCTTAGCTAGTTACTTGATATTAACAACCTGTATTTGCAATCAGTTATCTGCTTTATTGTTATATTATGTTATTTTTGTGATCTTATCAAGTTGTTTGCTTGTTTACTATTCACTTGCAGCTGTCCCAACGCACATTATCGGGATCACTCTTGAAGTATCTTTCAAAGCTTCAGGTAAAATACTCTTCTTTTGTTAATGCTCTGTCCACCCTAATAAAATTTGCACTCCTGTTATATATTATGTCCATCTACTCAAAATGCACACTTCAGCCCATTGTTCACTTTTTTAGCTCCTGACATTTATTTTCTTGTACGACGCAGGTTGACGAGGAACCAGCAATCAGAACAAATACCACAATACTACTTGGGAATATTGCTAGCCATCTTAATGAAGGGGTTAGTAAATCTGTTTGTATTCTTTTACATGGTCATCATAAGCGTATTTGATGGTATTGATTAGAATACTTGAGCATTGGTTCTCTCCTTTTCATTTTCCATGGACTGTTCTGATAAACACACTTCAGAGTGGTTTATCTAGAGACAGATTGCAACTCCTTACTACAAAAAGGCAATATGCATAATTGAAAACAAATGCATTTATGCTTCATTGCAGACACGCAAGAGAGTTTTGATTAATGCTTTCACCGTTCGTGCTTTGCGTGATACGTTTCCTCATGCCCGAGGAGCAGGTAAAGTTATATATTTTTGTTTTTAGTGTCTCCTTATAGAAGGCTCAGTAATCTCTCTGTTGTCTAACTATATTTAACTTTCTCTCCCTCCCCTATAATGGCAGGTTTAATGGCTCTTTGTGCGACCAGTTCTTATTATGATGCCCAAGAGATAGCAGCCCGGATACTACCAAATGTTGTTGTACTTACTATTGATCCTGACAGGTTAATATCCTTGTTCTGACATGGCCTTACTATTGTGTTTAAATAAATCTTATGCAAATATCTTTTTTTCGATTGTTGGTCCCTATCATATGCCTTCTCGTATATGTAACAAGTTTTTAACACATTGTATGCATGTCAATTAGGGTGTAATGATGTAATCTATTGGCCTTCTTTGTTAGATATTTCTATTGCCGTATTTTCTAGCTATTTTTTTTTCTCATCATGGTTGTCATCGTGCTTCTTTAGAAACATTAGTTTTAATGTAAAAAGCTGTTTATTATAGCCAATTTGATTTACCTTTGTGCTGCAGTGATGTTCGATCAAAGGCCTTTCAAGCAGTTGAACAGTTTTTGCAGATAGTGAAGCAGTATCATGAAAAGGTTTGTGTCTTTGTATGTTGCATATTTTCATCGATGTAGTATTGGTATTTGTCTTGCTACAACAAATTACTTATGTATTTAAATAAATGCCTGATATATTTGTGTAGACATATGCTGGGGATGGCACGGAAGCAACAGGTTCAGGAATTACATCACTTCCAGGAAATGCAAGCATACTTGGGTACGCATATTTTGATTTGTTATATCACCCTATTGTATAAGCACTTGTATCCTACCAACCAACTCCTCTTATGAGGAAGTTAGATAAAAACAAATAGAAAAGTAGGTAGCCGTTGCCACTGAAATCCGACACTGACACATAATTATAATGCAGGTGGGCGATGAGCTCTTTGACAACGAAAAGCAAACCTTCTGAACAAACTGCACCATTACCTCCAAAATCGACCTCACCTCTTGTTACTGCTGTCTCTAATGCCAGCTCAGGTAACATTACATGACGTTTCTTAATGTATTTACTTTGTCATGTCATATTTGACTTATATTAAATGCTGGATTGTTTTGCTATGATGATGATATAGTGGTATCAGAAACACCAAGTACAATACTAGCCCGAACTGCAAGTTCAGGTGCTGACATTGCTGATCAAGACATGTATAGCCAACCTGCACCCGTGTCACCTACATCAACTGACGGGTGGGGTGAACTTGAGAATGGTATTAACGAAGATCATGAGAGTGAGAAAGATGGGTGGGATGATATGTTGCCACTAGAAGACGAAAAGCCCTCACCTGCACTTGCTAACATTCAAGCAGCTCAAAAACGGCCTGTAATACAGACGAAGCCACAAGGTAATAATGCTCAACAGTATTATCATTTGAGAATTGTTTTTCTTAACCTAATATTTGTGTTGGCTTTTTTAGCTTCAATTCCACGGCCCAAATCCACTTCACATGTGGGGAATGCAGACGATGACTTGTGGGGTTCAATTGCTGCCCCACCCCCAAAAGTGGGTGCAAAGCCTTTGAATACAAATCCAACTGCTTCCCTTGATAACGATGATCCATGGGCCGCCATTGCAGCACCTCCACCAACCACAAGGGCTAAGCCTTTGTCAGCTGGCCGAGGTCGAGGGTCCAAACCGGCTGCCCCTAAATTGGGGGCTCAGAGGATAAACCGGGCATCCTCAACTCAGAAGTTTTGAAAACAGAAACGCAAGAGTTCATCTAGCTGTTTTATATTACATATTTTATTTGACCTATTAGGTTGAATAGTTGTACATTCATTGAAAATAATATGTATTCAGTATCCTTACTCATTTTTTCATCTAACTTGACATCAAGAACCGAAAGTACATTAAGTGTCATTAATGGAAAATTGCGTGCCCTTAATCACTTGTATAATTTACAACTACCAGTCAACTATAAGGGTGATCACGGTCCAAAAACCGGACCGGACCGACCAACACCGGACCGGACCGAAGACCGAGAACCGGAAAAACCATAGACCGAGACCGGACCGAATGTGGTCGGTCCGGTCTCGGTCCGGTCCGGTCCGGTCGGTCCGGTCCAATTAGGCAAGATTTGACAAGTTTTTTCGGGTTTTTGGTCGGTCCGGACCGGACCGGACCAAGGACCGAATTAGCCAAAAAGCTTAGACCAAGGACCGGACCGAATGTGGTCGGTCCGGTCCGGTCCGGTCGGTTTTGTTGGTCGGTCCGGTCCATCCGGTCCGTTTGCTCAGCCCTAGTCCACTACCACCAAACTGTGGGTGAAAATAACAAATCAACAACTTCAATGGAGTAAAAAGTCAAACTAAACATGTTTTACTTGAATTCCATGTTTTATTAAATATATATTTCTATTATTTTAATTATTAAACACGTTTTAATAAATTTATTTATAATAAATATTAATTTAATTATTTTATTAATATTTGTTTAAATATTATTTATAAAATTTATTTATTATAAAAGTATTTTATTTATTTTTGTAAATTTAAATATTGTTCTTATAGTAAATATTTAATTATTATTTACGTAATTATTATTTATAATTATTATTTTCATTATTAAATAGTAAAAAATAATACATTTTTTATATTTAAGATTTTTAATTAATAATGTATTATGTTTAAATATTTAGTATTATTATTTTGTATTTAAGCTTTATTTATTTATTATTATATTCAAATATTTTATATAAATTATTATTATTATTATTATTATTATTATTATTATTATTATTATTATTATTATTATTATTATTGTTGTTAACTAATTATTCATTTGTATTTTTTTACATATTTGTTTTTCCTTTTTTTAATATTACATTACAACTCATTACATTATAACTAAAATTTATTACATTTGAGTTAGCTACAAAATCATCAATATTGAATCGATGAATGAAACAAATAGGTTGGGATTGGTTCGGAGGTAGTGATGAAGAATCTCAGAAAGTTTGTGGCGATGTAATACATTTGTAGTTGATGCATATTTTTTTTGCGATGGTTGATAAATTGTTTGTTTTTGTTGTTGTGGAGGTACGAATGGTTGGTTGTGGTATTGTGGTTGTTGTGTTACGTAAACAAAAGTTGGAGCTCAAAAATGAACAGACGGTGAGTGGCCGAGTTGGAAATTGGATTTGGTTGTTAGGATGTTTTATTGTCGACGTTGTTTTGAAGTTTTGTTTTTTGGAGTATTTTGAGACATTTTAAAGTAAGAAGTATAAAAGATAAAATAAAATTTAAATGTGCAATAATTTACCGGGGAAATTCCCCTTTACCAAAAAAAAAAATTAAATGTGTAAAATGGTCTCTCAAGGTAATTGTAAGTAAATATAATGATAAAATTTTAAATATATATATATTTTAATCAGCCCCAACAATCATTATTGGGAACACTTCCTACTTTTCTCATCCTTTTTGTTAGGTGAAAACCTTCATCGAACCAGCCTAAAATCACTACATTGACACCTTCATCGAACTAGCCTAAAATAACCATGTTGGCGCATCAAATATACCCCCGTCATGATATTCACGCACCAAATGTGACCTTTGCGTGTGGTGGGAAGGCACCATAAGTCCATAACGCTCGGTCTAAACCCATAGTTAACGACATCTAATTACTGTTGTTTCGTCAAATTCTATGTTTAGTTAGGAGTAAGCATTTCTTTTTTTTTGAACAGATATTTCATTTCACTCCTCACAAATTGAAGTAATTTGAACACAACAAGTTACAACGGACAAATGGAGTAAGCATTTCTCGAAAAGGGTTTTAAGTTTTAACTACACATTTCTAAATATAAAATAAATAAATAAAGATAAACAATTGCAAGAAAAAAGTCAGAAACATTAAAAGGATAGGGGTTAGGTACAAAAGTTGTGAGCAACCACTACGTAAGTTTGTACATGAGTCATGACGAACACGTGTGAGTAACGAGGAAGCACCTCAACGGCTAATATTACGCCACGTATGAATGCTGAATCTCAGTTCAGACGGTCGTGATCATCATCCAATTCTTAAACTTTTTACTTCCCCTTTAAGACTTTACAACATCCATTTATGATAAATCTCCTTCACACTTTGACTTGTGCAAGCTTTTGCAAAAAGATCTCTCTCATTTCCTATCCTAGCTGCTATTTTATGTAAGTCCTTAACGTTTTTGTTTCATACTTATGTAGTATAGTAAGTAGTATACTATGTATATGTTCATGCAAATATGTGTTCATGAACTTGTTTACTATATTGGGTAGTTGGTATGTTTTGTTTTGTGTTCATTTTAGCATGGGTCAAAATGGGTCGGTTGGGACTTCTTCACCACAAATTTATAAAACCGTGTTGCGATTAATAACTTTGCTATTTTTGATTTTTGAGAATCATTTTGACTTTTCTAAACTATACACTCAAGGTACTACGTAGTATTATCGAAGTTGGACCTTTTATGGTTCTAGCCAATGTTCTGAAACCCGGGTCGACCTGGTTGGACCGGTTCTGGCCCAAAAAACGTGTCAAAACTAACCGTTTCTTGAGTATTTGGAACCCAGTTCGAGCCGCCGGTTTTATAGCAACCCGGGTCAACAGCAGAAACATGATTTGGACATGTGTATGAGCTGTTCAGCTTTTTTTTTTTTTTTTTTTTTTTTTTTTTTTTTTTTTTTTTTNGTAAAGCAAGAGAAAATACGCCATTGCGTAAGACTGCTCTAATCTATTCATATAAAATGGTTAATTTTGCTTACCAACTTCTACTTTAATTTCTGTTCAGATTCACTCTTTAGGCCGAGTTCGACTTGGAAAATATACGAAGATGCATCATGGACATGGACCCCCTCCTCCGTATCATGACCATAGTAATCCATTGGTGACACTTTGTTGTTGCCCATGTATGATGCTCTCTTCAATACTTGGTGGCTGCCTCTCTTGTCTTTGCGCCCCTCTTCTTCACTGCTTTGGAATGGATCGTCATCATCCTCATCACCCACCTCCCCCTCCACATCATCGTCGTTGGTAGTTGATCTATGGATCGACCTGTATGCCTCTGATTATCATGGCTAATTTGGCAGACGTTGATGTTGTTTCTTTATTGTTTTAATTAGGCTTTCAAATGGTGATGTGTTTAGTAATCGCTACGTGTATCATATATGGGTAGTTTACGCCCAAACTGTTATGTAATGAACTCTTTGTTGTATGTTGATGGTGATATTATCAAACAGTGTTATTATCGGTTACTTGACTTCTATGTCGAAGTATTTGGGTTGGTGCATGTGAATCTCACAGTTTGGAGCTTACCACATGATACCCTAGGGTTGAGTTTTGGGCAGCTTGTTTATGCATGCGTCTTTTTTTGAACGGCGATTTGTGTTATATGACTAGCGAGCGACTGATGATTTAGACAACGGTGAGATTTTTAAATCGACGTGTGAGCAAGATAACTACTATGGGTAGTGTTAAGGGGAGTTATTGTGGGAGCAAGATACCAGTGAACACAAATCATTTTGCTTGAATGATGGAACGATTGTGTGAGCCGCATGCCCGCATAACCAGCAAATGCAAACAATGCTCAACCGAAAAATTAGATGACCGAACACAAATAGATAACGGAAGAAAAAACATTTTTATCTTTTATGTCATATATGATTTGGATAAAATTTCAGTTCAATGCCACCTAAGTATATTTATTAGGAGTTCGGCCTGCATGATTATTAGACGTTGTTAGTTTAATCATTTTGGCTGTTTTGAGCTAATGCTTAAGTAACTTGTTAGGTGGTTGTGTTAACAGTGTTTTATGATAAGAACATAGGTATAAATTAGTAGATCAGTATCAATGTTATTAGTTGTACTCTCTTAGGTAAATCCTTTGATTTGTGGGGTTTACCCGAAATAACTCTTGTAACCTCCTATTTATGTATCTCATCCTTGTCTGTAATGATCAAGCAATAATAATCATCATTCATATTACACAAACATTCTCTTATCTTTCATGGTATCAGAGAAAACAAACAAATAAAACAAACAGCCGCAACTTTAAATTTTTTTCCGGCCGGCGGCCCGGAGCACGTATATCCTTATCTACATCATATATTCTTTATCCCTACACAAATCGTTCCTTCAATCGCCAAACAAATAACGATCCCTACACAAATCATCCCTTTCCTTTGCCGTTCAAATCACTCCTTTTAATCACATTGGTTTTGTGTTGGTGATTTGTGCTAAGGTCACAAATCCACACGATTGTTAATCATGTTTGTTTTGTGTTGGTGATTTGTGCTAAGGTCACAAATCCACACGATTGTCGTGGTTATGGATTGCGTTTCATGGTGTGAAGTGATCGGTGGTGTTTGGGAATTTGGTTTGGTGATCGGTAATGCTTAAAAAAAATAAAAAATAAAAATGGTGGATCTTTATGTTTTTCTATGGAAAAACACGCTCCGTTTGTTCGGAAGGTTCTTTGGGGGTTGAAGTTTTAGAACCAACTTTTGGTTTATTATTTCTTTGTTTTACTTTCTTGTTTTTAATCTCTAGTCCGAGCTTTCACGATTTCGCCGCTCGAACTGCGGGGGAGTGTTAACAGTGTTTTATGATAAGAACATAGGTATAAATTAGTAGATAACTATCAATGTTATTAGTTGTACTCTCTTAGGTAAATCCCTTGATTTGTGGGGTTTACCCGAAATAACTCTTGTAACCTCCTATTTATGTATCTCATCCTTGTCTGTAATGATCAAGCTAGGGATGGCAACGGGGCGGGTTTGGGGCGGGGCGGCCATCCCCATCCCCAAACCCGATTACCAAAGTTCTCCCCAAACCCGCCGCGATCCCCATCGGGGATCTAATCGGGCGCCCCGTTGGGGCATGATGGTCCCCCAAACCCGCCCCGTATTAATCGGGGATCTTATCACGGCGTCATCTTTGGGTGTAATTATCGACCAAAGCCGCACCATTTCACATTTATTGTTATTTTTATACCGTTAGCAATAACAAACCTATTAGTAATCAATTACAAACAAGCCTTATTAAATTTTCAATGATAATATTACACGTAAATAATGATAAATTATACCACAAAAAAATTAAAACTTAAAATATGACACTAAACGAGTTTCTATAATCACAATTACGCATTCTTATAAATATAAAAAACTCTAACAATATTANCCCCCAAACCCGCCCCGTATTAATCGGGGATCTTATCGGGGCGTCATCTTTGGGTGTAATTATCGACCAAAGCCGCACCATTTCACATTTATTGTTATTTTTATACCGTTAGCAATAACAAACCTATTAGTAATCAATTACAAACAAGCCTTATTAAATTTTCAATGATAATATTACACGTAAATAATGATAAATTATACCACAAAAAAATTAAAACTTAAAATATGACACTAAACGAGTTTCTATAATCACAATTACGCATTCTTATAAATATAAAAAACTCTAACAATATTAGAGTAATACTTTTTATTACGTAAATACTAACAAAATACTATATACGTATAGATATATTTGAATATATGTATATATTAATCGGGTGGGGTGGGGCGAGGCGAGGATTCCCCGCTCCCCGCCCCAAACCCGATTAAAATCCCCGTTTAATCCCCAAACCCGCCCCGTAACCCAATTAACATGCCCCGCCCCGCCCCAATTATGTTGGGTTTCGGGTTTCCCCGTCGGGTTCGGGTTTTTTTGCCATCCCTAGATCAAGCAATAATTACACAAACATTCTCTTATCTTTCAGGTTGGGCTGATGGGCAAACCTCCAAAAACGATACAGAAACCGGCTCAAACCGAGAACCAAACTTGTGTTGAAGAGAGACTGAGGATCTAAAAAGGAAACAGATAACCAAATTACCAAACCATTTAAGAGATTTGATATTCCGAAATCAAAACTTTGATAGTACAGGTTATTTGGGCCGAACCCTATATATTTAGTTTTAGTGGTGATTCTCGAAATTAATGACTAGATATATTGAATATTTGAAATCAAAATGAAATATTTTTGTATATGCTCAATGTATTACTCAAAAATTCGAAATTGGCGAAAACAATGTGCTATTATCAAATATGGATATCTAGCACTAACGATTGTAAAAGGCGAAGAAGCATAACGAAAACTGTAACATAGCTAAACCGAATCAAGAAAAGAAATTAACAGGTTAGTGAACATCTAACGATTAATTTAACATCATACTAGAAACGAACAAAATGAGACTTCTATTCTTCATACAAAATGAAAAAAACCCGAACAAACATTAACGGAAAAATGCTAGCCCTAACACATGATATATGTGACCCCGATCTTCGTTCAGATCAATTTTCGCATTTCGTAAGTTGATGTCTCAGCTTCTTCACATCGGCTAACTTCAACGGCTTCAACATGAACGTTTCTGCCCCCTTCTCTAAGCATCTGTATTCGTTCATATTTTAACAACGTTAATATTGTTATACCATAAAAAAAAACATTTAACTTCTTTACACAAGAGAAGAAAACCTACTCGTTAATTCGAGTTGGGATATTTTCTGATGACATTATAACAACGGGAACTTCCTTGAAAAATGATGATTCCTGCTTGCAATTGCCAAATAAATCCGTCAATGAAAACAAACACAGCATATATTTGCTATAACATTGTCAAAAAAATATATTACAACAATGCATATATTTTGATTTGGTAAAGATTGGCCTTATCAAAAACTTACATTGTGTTCTTCAGTATCACTTAAAAAAGGATAGTAAAAAAGATGAAGTGAAATAAAAACAGTTGTGTTCTCAAGTATCACTTAAAGAAAAAAGAAAAAAAGGAAAATAACCGGAAAAGAAAGGTTGATTTTGAATTAAAATATTTTCTCCTAAAATTGGCTGAAAATATTTACTTCCTATTTCTTTATTTTTCCGTAATGATCTTATCTAGAAAAACATTTGATTGTGTTTTGTCATGGTCTAAATGAAGTATAGCTCGGATCTGCTAACAGTTCATTAGGTTGTTAAACATATATATTTGATTATCAATTTATCATATTTGATTTTTAAGACATACAGTATAAATTTACAAAAACAAATTATTCACCTTGATTTTCTGAAGAAGCTCATAACCCGTCATTCCTGGCATGCAATAATCTGTAATTATCATGTTTACCTTTGAGCCCTGTAAGTATGCAACACTTTCTACTTCAGCATAAAGATTTACAATTCTCTCTACAACCATTTTAAATAAATAACTACAAAGTTTAACTACATTTTTAAGTTATCTTAGTTTCAAACTTTAAAAATAATATACATTAGATTGTTTTGACATTAAAAAAAATAAAATAAAAATAAAATAATGGTTAACAAAATAACAACGGTAAATGCCTAAATGGGATCTATGTATATTATTGTTTGGTACTTACCTTGCCATTAAAACCACTTTGTTGATTATTATCTCTTAGTCCCAAATATTCCAATGCTCTCATCCCATTTTCTGCTGTAGTCACTTTTACAAAACAACAACAACAAAAACAACAACAAAATATAAATAAATTGTATGATTTAAATAACTACGAAATAAAACCAAAATATATCCCTTAAATGTGTATGTGTTTTTTTACCTCTACATGAAGAGCTTTTGAGCAACCTTTCAACAAGTTTACGATCAACAAGGTTGTCATCAACAGCAAGAACATGAGGCACATCATCTTCATAGCACTCCATTGACAATAACAAATAAGAAGTACAAGCTAGTTTTTAAAAGAAGAATATTTTCAAATGTGACATATGAGCATTAACACCATAGGTATATATATACTAGCTGTAGAAAGAGAAAATTATTTGTATTAAAGATAGGAAATCAAATGCAAGAGTCACAAATATTTCGTGATCTTCATTTTGTTTCTATCGATTCGATGCATGCAGTCCCCACACATAAACGAATCGACTCATATTATTCTCTTATTATTTCTATTATTTTTCTCTCTAATAAAATCAAAATACGAGATACTTTATCCGGCTCAAATCTGTTATCCACCTTCTTTTTTCAGTTGTCTCAAATTAATTGACCACTTTCAAATATATATATAAGAAATTTAGATCAAATTTACCATATTAATCTTATTTCAGGTTAATATTATAAACTTTAAAGAAGTTACTTATTAGTTAAGGATCAAATTGTCGTTCTACAAAAAGTAAAAAAGAAAAAGTTGTAATGGTTGTATATTTCTTAACTTGTGTTTTTTTTCGTCGTTGAACAATTATTTTGAAACCGAAGGATTAAGAGTAAATATCTCAAAGCATTCGGTACCCCAGGTTATAAGGCGTGTTATAGCCTTATAACGCTACCCTGTGGCTTGACACCACACCTCACGTCGCGTTATAAGTCATTGCGTGAAAATTAACAACCAAGTCATACGACACTTTTCTTTTGTTTTTATTTGGTTAAGTGTGAGATTCAAAGATGTCTTATAACTTAAGTGATGAAAAATAATATATTTGAGTCAAGTTATAATTTGTTACTATAAGGAAAAAAAGATAGGTGTCAACATCTTTTCCTTATGACTCATGAGCCTCTCATAAGTATTTATTAGAATGAGTATCAAGTTAGATGATTACTTGCTGTAGCAAAAGATTTTATTTGAATCTGTTTCTTTTCCAATGAGATGGTATTAATTCCAAAACTGATCCTAGTAAATCCATTTTCAACAACTATAGATTCAGATTCATATCCACTTTTATGTAATATTGCTTGGCTATTTATAGCTTTAAATCATATCAAATCTCCTGCTTGTCATTATTGGTTTGACAGTAATTGCAATATCTTCATTCAATCAACTTCGTATTTTGTGTTCTCTTTGTTTTTTTTCGAATTTCCTTGGTAAGATAAAGTTAGAAATACCTATGTACTTGGAGGATATTATTTTTTTAAAGGGTAATGTAGCGCTATTTAGCAATGTTTTAAAAAGTTCACCCAGCCGGTTCAACTGATGCAATCGGGAACGGTTAAGAGACAGGGCTAGATGTAGCTGGGTTTTTGCTCATTTGACAACCGGATTGAATCGACGGTTTTTCATTGATCCGGGTCGACCAAATTAAAAAAAAACCCGGTCGAGTTATGACTTTTATCCTTTTATTCTTTGCTTTAAACAACAAAAACATTTTCTTTTATCTCTATTTGTCATTTCATTTTCGCTACACTCAAAATTTGTGTTTAAGTTAAACTCTATATTTGTTCATACAAACATATTGTGATTTGAAAAGTTTTAAGTTTAGTTGAAAAGTTAAAGTGGTTTGATTAATGTGGTTAAGTTTTGGTAAAATAACAAATTTGATTATAAACAAATATTGATATTATATTTGCTTGATTTAAAAAGTTAATTAATAAAGTTAGTATTTTAAAAACACCAAAATATAGCCTCTTATAAACTAGAATTGTAAATATGTTGTAAACTAGAATTATAAATTAATTGTTTATGATATTTTTCTAGTATTTTTTATATGAAAGTAAAAGACTAAAACCAACAGAGTCATTTTATTTTTTTTATCGGTTCAATTGAAATTAAGAAAGAAATCGAACAAAGACATCAAATATGTTATGAAAGTATACATGTGCATAGAATCGGTTAGACCCGACAGTTAAACCGGTGACCCGGTGAACTGACAACTCGACCAGGTCAATTAAAAAACCCGAGTTTTAAAACATTACTATTTAGCTTTCTAATCAAAGTGAAACTACTCTGTAGTGAAGGCAGTGTCTTTGTTGAGGTGTTCAAATATTTGAATAAAGGGGAAATATGTAAAGCTTTTTAGAGCTTTTTAGACCGGTTATTATGGTCATCAAATACATCAATATCACATCAGTTTCACATTATCATTCAACATACCACCAAACTTATCACTTTTTAAGTGTTATAGTCACCACCATACAACTTCACATCAACATCACGTCTTCATTCAATGCACCACCAAACTTACCACATTTTAGCCTTTTAGGTGTTATGGTCACCACCATACCCACCATTAAAAATAATAATAATAATAATAATAATAATAATAATAAAAGAAACAGACCATCAAACAAGTGCAAAAAACTACCCCGTGACACATGGTTTTGGGCCTCTCCTATGGTGCATACACGTGATGGTCACCATCACCATGTTGTCGACCACCACCACATTATTCGGCCTTAGTTATCAAAGTCGTTATGGGTGTTATCCACTTAGGATGACACAAAATGTCCACCATGCCTTTTTTGAAGTCATTTTCGGTATCAAGAGTCACTTTCATCACAATAACCCTACTTTAGGTTGTGTTTGAGCGTGCAACGATGCATGTTCTTTTTCTTGTTGGGCCAACTATAGCGTTATGAGTATACGTAAAATATGTTAAGCATTACTATTTTTGTTGTCGCGATGACGTTTAGTGAATGACACCAATTTTTCATAACATCGTACATAGAGCTCTTATATATACATCATCTAGTTTGTTGTCTTTCTCATAGGCGCATTGTCTAATATTTTTGTCATGCAACATGATCTTTTCTGAAAAGAGAGTATATGAACGGAATTATAAAAAAA
>LBNU01010084.1:65605-95980 GCA_014162995.1 Artemisia annua
CAGATGATCGCCACCCATGATGGACGCTTCAAAGAGTACTCCGACAAGCGACATTTTGATTATAGATAACCCATTTGTCTAGCCTTAATGTCTGCACCGCAAACTTCTCTGCCCACATTTATTTCCTGTTATTTGAAACCTAAAACCTACACACATGAGAAACAATATTACGGAGTATCTTATTTATTTATATATACTAAAGAAGTTTATAGCATAAATAGAGTGATCGAGGAAACCTAAACACATAAGATTGAGCCATGGTAAAATAATAACTTTCCATTCGCCTCTTTATGATTCAAATCATTTTGGCAAGGGAAGACTTCATTTGAAATTTATTAAATAGCGATCATAGCTGAAATTACAGATCGAGTATATTTTTTCTCAAAATAATACTAGTACTCAATATTAAAATAAAGTCAATTTTGTTTTTGACAGGCAGCAAGGAGCTGTTAATATTGTAGGGCACAAAAAAAAAACATGTTAGGAAGAATACATGTAAGACTCCGATTTAATTATGATACGGACTAATTATATGGTATTTTATTTTAAAAAAAAAAAAAAAAAAAAAAAAAAAAAAAAAAAAAAAAAAAGGCAAATGCTTTTATCATTTTACTAAGTTAATGTCATACTTGATCACTTATTATTGATTACCTTATTATTATACTATATATTACTTTTTATTTTTAATTTTTTGCATACAGAGTTACTTCTTTTTCCAATTGAATGTTATCAATTTTTATCATTTGGATTTAACTAGTACTCCAGTATTATAATTGAATATTACAACAAATTTGTTTCTTTTATCACCTGCATTTGTGGTTACTTTATAGGCAAACTACATATCCAAAATATTTAAATAATCATAGTGAGATATGAGACGTAGTGATGAGAATATTTTATAGTTTATATACTAAACTTTATGCTATAAATAAATGAGAAAATGTAATTAGTGCTCGTACCTGCGCATGTGTAACGTTTATCACATTATTAATGTTATAAACTAAGTTGTGGTTGCTCATACAACTAGAGAGTTTAATCATCAACTATATTCAATTTCATTCACGTTTTAACTACTTTTATTCTGTCAAAAATGCAAGGACACAATACTAGAGTGATTTTGAATCAAGACAACGTAGATAGAGCCATAGAGGCCAACACAAAATTATTTTATTTTCTAACAGGAAAAAAAAAAGAAAAAAAAAAAAAAAACTTCTAGTAGATACAGACAACGACTATAAGTGATTAAAACAAGTTTAAGTGAGTTCGGGTATTTCCGACAAGATTTACAGGTTTCTGACAAGTTTGACCGCCGTCGAAAAGCTTGGTGGCTGATAAGCGTATATGTGGCGATTAATCATTCATGTAGGCCTATTTTTGCAACACGAGGTTACCACAAACGTTTAAACCGCTCAATGATGGCTTTTGAAGAAATAGGTCATAGGTTCAATCTCAACTACTGCTAAAAGTTTCACTGAAATAAATGCTCATTGCCTGAGATTACGTCTTTAAAAAATGGTCAACACCAAAAAAAAGTACACGATGTAAAGGTTTTTCAACCGGTTTAAACCATATGAAATACTCTTTAGGCTATCCAGAGTGATTGGTGACCACCTCATCATGAGGATATGGTCACGAAGCGAGCATCAAAACAGATAACATGGGTCATTAGTTAGTGTGTGCAAAAAAATGTAGTCAAATTTGACTTAGTCATCGCTTGAAAACTGTGTAACCTTTTATGTTTAAATATTGTTTATTTGATTTGTGAATGTGTGTGAGATATTTAGTGAGGTATACTTTTATAAAGTGTGTATTTTAATGAAATGTGGGAGGAGGTAGGAGACCAAAACGGGTGAAAGGTTAAAGAGAATGAGGAAAAGTGAGAGGAGAGAAAGCTAATGTGACAATTAGATGACGGTGACCCGATCCACCAACCACTCCCTTTAGTGTTAGAGGCCTGATTATCTACAACAACCAGTGTTCTAAAAGGCATGCAAAGATGTAGCCTCGCCGCCACGAAATGGACCTTTGTGGCGGCTCTAGGCGTAGCGAGGGATAAGGCGTGAAAAGGCGTGCCTTTTGGTAAGGTGTGGTACCATTTTTAGAAGCATTTAGGGGATTTACGGATTTGTGCGTCAAATTCTAGTATTTGGGGTATTTCCTTATTGGGTCTTGTAATTTCAAATTTTAATTACTACTTGGGCCTCGTATTTGGGCCTGACTATTTGAGATTTAGGCTGTAGTATTTGAAATTGCTCTTAAAAAAATGATATAAAATTATAAATACATAAATATATAAATACTTTTTTTGCTGCTTTAAGCACGTCATAAGAAACGCCAATGCTTCGCAAAGGCTCGTAATTCTTGAGGCGTGACTGTGCCGTCACGCCACGCCTCACGTTGTTTATAACATTGACGGCTACACTTCTTTATTTATCGTGTACCAAATAATACACTTTCCCACTAATCTATGTAAATACTATTATACCACTATAAATAGTACTAGTAATGCTCATCATTTTTGCATAGATAGACAAGAAATGCGATGTTTTATTAAATTGTTAGACAAAAAGAGTAACATTTATAGTGGGAGTTATTTCTTATACAAACTTATTCGAGATATGGTACAACTTATTCGAGATAGGGGATCCAAAGGCAGGTAACTATGCCACTTGATCTTTGTATGCCATTCCCAAAAGTGGTCCTAAGACTATCGAAGTTTGTATTTCATGTTTTAATTTATAGGTTTTATAGATGGTATATTAAATTAAAAGTATATAAATTAATAACACTCCCAATATAGAAACATGTGCTTGTAATGACATGGTATCAGATCTTCCATATCACTAACATAACACCAATCATGTGTAGGTTCAAGTCTCGCGAGAAACATGTGTACACATATATTTCCGTTCATGAAAATCATACCATCAACACTTGTAAGAAATGATATGTTTCTTAATATTTTTCCATTTTTGTCTTTATAATATCAGCGATATAGTGAAAGTTCATGTCTCGCAAAAAATATATATATTTTTTTCGAATATCTTTCTTTCATGAAAATCACACTATTAATTAAACTAGTCATAATACCCGTGCACGCACGGGTTTTTCCAGAAAAATTCAATTATATAGTATTATCATTTAAAAACAGAAACTATTATGTATATTTTAAAAAGTTAGAGATCAACATGTGTAAAAAAAAAAAAAAAATCTTCTAGTAGATATAAACAACGACAATAAGTGATTAAAACAAGTTTAAGTGAGTTCGGGTATTTCCGACAAGATTTACAAGTTTCTGACAAGTTTGACCGCCGTCGAAAAGCTTGGTGGCTGATAAGCGTATATGTGGCGATTAATCATTCATGTAAGCCTTTTTTTGCAACACGAGGTTACCACAAACGTTTAAACCGCTCAATGATGGCTTTTTGAGAAATAGTTCATAGGTTCAATCTCAACTACCGCTAAAAGTTTCACTGAAATAAATGCTCATTGCCTGAGATTATGTCTTTAAAAAATGGTCAACACCAAAAAAAAGTACACGATGTAAAGGTTTTTCAACCAGTTTAAACCATATGAAATACTCTTTAGGCTATCCGGAGTGATTGGTGACCACCTCATCATAAGGATATGGTCACGAAGCGAACATCAAAACAGATAACATGGGTCATGAGTTAGTTTGTGCAAAAAAATGTGGTCAAATGTGACTTAGTCATCGCTTGAAAACTGTGCAATTTTATGTTTAAATATTGTTTATTTGATTTGTGAATGTGTGTGAGATATTTAGTGAGGTATACTTTTATAAAGTGTGTATTTTAATGAAATGTGGGAGTAGGCAGGAGACCAAAACGGGTGAAAGGTGAAAGAGAATGAGGAAAAGTGAGAGGAGAGAAAGCTAATGTGACAATTAGATGACGGTGACCCGATCCACCAACCACTCCCTTTAGTATTAGAGGCCTGATTATCTACAACAACCAGTGTTCTAAAAGGCATGCCAAGGTGTAGCCTCGTCGCCACGAAATGGACCTTGGTGGCGACTGTAGGCGTAGCGAGGGATAAGGCGTGAAAAGGCGCGCCTTTTGGTAAGGCGTGGTACCATTTTTAGGAGCATTTAGGGGATTTTCGGATTTGAGCGTCAAATTCTAGTATTTGGAGTATTTCCTTCTTGGGCCTTGTAATTTCAAACTTTAATTCCTACTTGGGCCTCGTATTTGGGCCTGACTATTTGAGATTTAGGATTTAGTATTTGAAATTGCTCTTAAATAAATGATATAAAATTATAAATACATAAATATATAAATACTTTTTTTGCCGCTTTAAGCACGTCTTAAGAAACACCAATGCTTCGCAAAGGCTCGTAATGCTTGAGGCGTGACTGTGCCGTCACGCCACGCCTCACGTCGTTTATAACATTGACGACTACACTTCTTTATTTATTGTGTACCAAATAATACACTTTCCCACTAATCTATGTAAATACTATTATACCACTATAAATAGTACTAGTAATGCTCATCATTTTTGCATAGATAGACAAGAAATGCGATGTTTTATTAAATTGTTAGACAAAAAGATAACATTTATAGTGGGAGTTATTTCTTATACAAACTTATTCGAGATATGGTACAACTTATTCGAGATAGGGGATCCAAAGTCAGGTAACTATGCCACTTGATCTTTGTATGCCATTCCCAAAAGTGGTCCTAAGACTATCGAAGTTTGTATTTCATGTTTTAATTTATAGGTTTTATAGATGGTATATTAAATTAAAAGTATATAAATTAATAACACTCCCAATATAGAAACATGTGCTTGTAATGACATGGTATCAGATCTTCCATATCACCAACATAACACCAATCATGTGTAGGTTCAAGTCTCGCGAGAAACATGTGTACACATATATTTCCGTTCATGAAAATCATACCATCAACACTTGTAAGAAATGATATGTTTCTTAATCATTTTTCCATTTTTGTCTTTATAATATCAGCGATATAGTGCAAGTTCATGTCTCGCAAAAAATATATATATTTTTTTCAAATATCTTTCTTTCATGAAAATCACACTATTAATTAAACTAGTCATAATACCCGTGCACGCACGGGTTTTTTCAGAAAAATTCAATTATATAGTATTATCATTTAAAAACAGAGAATGTTATGTATATTTTAAAAAGTTAGAGATCAACATGTGCGAAAGTAAGAAAAATTGTTAGCAGAAATTGTAAATATAACCGTAGCATCGACCTCGTATTGGATTCTTGAGTGTGTCTTCTTATAATGTTATTGTGCCAAAGGTTCTTTGATCATATATGTTTACACATAAATCAAATTTATTTTAAAATTTTTGCTGACAATATAGATATATAAAAATTTATCCGTGAAAATTGTGATATAAGTACAACTAATAAGTATGCATGAGTTTTTCATTATGTATAATATCAATTAATATTTTGTAAAAATTTTATTGGATGAAAGATTTAACTTTGTTTAGTTGACATAGATGTTAATGTTGAGGTTGATGTTGTTGTTTAACTTTAACTATTGATATCATGTTGTACAAAATGTGCGAGTTTATTAGCACATAATGAGTGTTGATGAAGTTAAAATATACTCCGTAGATAATTCGTACATTTACAAAATTTTGTAAGTTTAATGGATGATAGTGTCAAACCAATACTAATATTCATGTAATTGTAAACAAAGTCATATTATAAAGTTATAAAAAAACATGAAAATTTATAATTTTACACTTAACTCCATATAATATATTTAAAATTCAACCACTAATGTATTATTAATTAGCTCCTCCTTTTTTAAGTTTTTATTTTCATAAATTTGACACTTATATTTTTATGTGTTTTTTTTTTCCTCAATCAAATTCTCCATTAAATTTATTAAATTTTGACCAAAATCAATTCAATTTTGACTTTTTATTGGCCAATCATATTACTCGATTTCGCTTATGTGTCAAAATCGAGCATTCCTATTGGTCCAATTTTTTTTTTCACTAAGATTGTTTTGTCAAAAAAACTCTGAAATGATGTAATTCTTTTATTATATAAAAGATTTTTATTTATTTGTGAAAATGATATGTTGTAGCAATTGTATTTCCTAGTTCATCTTTATAACGATAAGGCCATCTCCAACAATTTCTTCGATAAGACATCAAATCTGAAGGTTAAAAGAGCATCTTTTATTATCTTTCATCGTCATAAAACAATTCATCTCCAACCATGTCCTTCAAACTTCAACTTCAAACATATTTATATTGAATTAATTGAAAAATATCAACTAATGGTCCAATAGGAAATCAAAAGATATTAAAAAGTAACAATAATATTTTTGGATGATGAATAGTGAATTAGTGATCCTTCAAATTTGAAGAATTTTGAGCAAAGCTTCAAAAATTTCTCCATATTTTGAGCATAAATTGAAATGAGTTTGATATTCGATTCTTCAAATATAAAGAAAATGAAACTATTAATGAAATTTTAGTCTGAATGTTTATACCTTACTTTGTTCTTCTTAATTATTAATGAATTTTTATTTAAAAAAAAAAAAAAAAAAGTGTTGGGTCACCCGCTAAGATCACAATTACAGGTGTTTGGTCATTTGTTTGGTCTAATCTGATGTCGCGCTGATGTGACAAAATGTCTTGATCATAAGTAAGGTCACTATTACTACTAATCTTAGAAACCATATCGTTTTCATGGGCCGTGCATACAAGACGGTACCTAGTACATGTATGTAACTTTTTTATATTTGCAACTTTGTTACAAATCATATACTGTAAGTTGTTTTCGAAATAGTAGCAAAGCGTTACTATCATACTGTATACAATTAGGAAGAGATCAAGCGAGGAAAAAAATTGAAATGAGAAGATGAGAAGAAATTTCAGCCACAACTTTCAAAAGAGAGAAAAAATTTTAGAGGACATACATCTATGTTTGTAGGTGCATCTCAAATGTGCGGTTGTGGTTTTTTTTTTTCTCACTCTTCTTATTTTAATTTTATTTCTCATTTGATCTTAACTCTTATATAATTGTGCATTTATTAATTTATACATATTTTCGAGAGATGATCCTATCCTACTGAATCTTTTTTCCTGTCCCCATCAAATTGTATTTTATGTTTTTCAGTAAATTATCTATGAAAGTTGTCGCATATTATATGAATGACAAAAATTGGAGTTATAAGCTTTAACTAATAACCAATATCAAACAAGATTGCACAATGACTCTTTTCTTGAAGAGCAATTCTAGGAACAATATCTGACCACCAAGAAACATATATGACACGTAACACAAAGCCAAATCTGAAATCTAAATGGGCCAAAATCTTAATATTTTGATTTAAGAAAAATTGTAATATTTTTTAGTGAGCAAAATCTGTTGGATGGATATCACATAAAAATGATTGGGAAAGTGGTGGGCTTACATGAAACATGGGGATGGGTGTGTCTCACTTTCCTTTAGATCTTACATAGAAGCTTGGGATTCATATTATCCACTTCCCACATGTGCTGTCTCCCCTCAGGTGTGGTGATGCACTGATGCCAGGTAAATAACCCCATACTCACATAAGTAAACTACATAAAGATATTTGGATAAAAGACTTTCGGGTTAGCCAAGTCTTTCGGTTATTCTCCACAACACATAAAGATATCCACGACATATGATTTTCCACAAACACTTATTGTGAACACTTTTTGTACTAAGTCTTTCCGTTATTCTCGAACCGGAGACTTATCCGTCTTGAATACTCTTGTAATTTTAATATTGGTATTTTTGTTAGTGAATGATAAGTTAGAAAGTATTTACATTATGTTAAAATGTGGTTAAGTTATTAACGAGTAAATGTCTAGAATCGAACCCGAGACATCGGGATTGCACACATTGCAAATGAGAATTAAAGTATGATAATAAAAATATTGCATGTTTATTATTTGAACACAAGTATTTAACGACCGTTAGTATTTACCCTTTAAATGACTAACGACCGTTAGACGAATATAAGGAAAGAGGTGTTTACATAGAATTAGGAAACAAGGAAAAATTCTAGAACCCTCCTTTGGGTCTAGAACCGGTCGTGGGTGCCTAAGGGTATCCCAAACCCTAACTTGTTCCCAAAGTTTCTAATTCCTATATAAACAAACCTAGGGTCAATTGTTTTTCACCTTTTGTGCACACACAATTATCTCTAAATCTCTCTTCTCTTTTCCTTTGCTCCAAACGATCGACCAAGGTCCTTAGGGTTCCCTTGGATCGAATTTTTCATAAGAAAAATTATTGTGTTCTTGTTACTTGCATAACCTTTAATTCGTGATCAATTTGTGTGTACAAGAACGAGGTAACAACACACTATTGTTGTTATCAAGAGATCGAATAACAAAAAGGTAAGGGTTATTCATTGATCTACATAAACCCTAATTAGGGTTCATCACTTGTTTATCCTCAATCAAGAATTGCATAAGGTACGTTTACTATTTATGTTTTTAGTTAACTATTACTTGTTATACTTGATCCTATGCTTCCGCTATTATGTGCTACTCGTTCTTAGTAATTATTTATGATTGTCATGATACTAAAATTCTAACACATTAGTGGATGATAAGTTAGAAACTATTTACAAGTGTCACACCCCGATAGTACCATCAATCGCTTCAGCTCCAAAACAGAGTTAAATAGTTGCGCACAAATGAACACACATGATGAAACTACACAACAAGCCACATATTGCAATCAAACGCACATATTGTCCAAAAATGTGAAAACAATGTATCACAGCATAAAAAAACAGTCAAAATATCATTTGAGTACCATTTCCCCCCAAGAAAAACATAATGAAAAGAGGGGTACGAAAACTCACCTCAGAAATAGTCGTCTGAAATGTATAAATTAAGTAGCAATAATGTGTGACACCGACACGCGACCTAGAAATTAACTCTGTTTTGGAGCTGAAGCAATTGATAGTACTATCGGGGTGTGACACTTGTAAATAAGAGAAAATTCCCAAAACAGGCCAAAAAGTTTCAGACATTTCAACTTTTGGTCATGATTTGGCCCCTCTTCTCAATTTGGTCATGCTCGACTGCTCGACTGCTCGACTCCACCCAGTTTTTGACATGTGTCATTCCTTTGACTGCTTAGCTGCTCGACTTTGACTGCTCGACTGCTCGACTCCACCCAAATTTTAACACGTGTCATTCCTTTTGTACTTTTTATAAGAAAAAGTACAAAAGGAATGACACTTGTACAAAAGGAATGACACGTAAATAGTTTCTATTGGAAAGTGATACCACGATTTCAAGTGAATATCCGGTACTCATTGATTATCTTAACCCTAATCTGGAACACAGAAACACACATAATTAACCAACAGTCTTGATCATAAGTAAGGTCACTATTACTACTAATCTTAGAAACCATATCGTTTTCATGGGCCGTGCATACAAGACGGTACCTAGTACATGTATGTAACTTTTTTATATTTGCAACTTTGTTACAAATCATATACTGTAAGTTGTTTTCGAAATAGTAGCAAAGCGTTACTATTATACTGTATACAATTAGGAAGAGATCAAGCGAGGAAAAAAATTGAAATGAGAAGATGAGAAGAAATTTCAGCCACAACCTTCAAAAGAGAGAAAAAATTTTAGAGGACATACATCTATGTTTGTAGGTGCATGTCAAATGTGCGGTCGTGGTTTTTTTTTATCGCTCTTCTTATTTTAATTTTATTTCTCATTTGATCTTAACTCTTATATAATTGTGTATTTATTAATTTATACATATTTTCGAGAGATGATCCTACTGAATCTTTTTTCCTGTCCCCATCAAATTGTATTTTATGTTTTTCAGTAAATTATCTATGAAAATTGTCGCATGTTATATGAATGACAAAAATTGGAGTTATAAGCTTTAACTAATAACCAATATCAAACAAGATTGCACAATGACTCTTTTCTTGAAGAGCAATTCTAGGAACAATATCTGACCACCAAGAAACATATATGACACGTAACACAAAGCCAAATCTGAAATCTAAGTGGGCCAAAATCTTAATATTTTGATTTAAAAATATTGTAGTATTTTTTAGTGAGCAAAATCTGTTGGATGGATATCACATAAAAATGATTGGGAAAGTGGTGGGCTTACATGAAACATGGGGATGGGTGTGTCTCACTTTCCTTTAGATCTTACATAGAAGCTTGGGATTCATATTATCCACTTCCCACATGTGCTGTCTCCCCTCAGGTGTGGTGATGCACTGATGCCAGGTAAATAACCCCATACTCACATAAGTAAACTACATAAAGATATTTGGATAAAAGACTTTCGGGTTAGCTAAGTCTTTCGGTTATTCTCCGCAACACATAAAGATATCCACGACATATGGTTTTCCACAAACACTTATTGTGAACACTTTTCGTACTAAGTCTTTCCGTTATTCTCGAACCGGAGACTTATCCGTCTTGAATACTCTTGTAATTTTAATATTGGTATTTTTGTTAGTGAATGATAAGTTAGAAAGTATTTACATTAGTGGATGATAAGTTAGAAACTATTTACAAGTGTCACACCCCGATAGTACTATCAATTGCTTCAGCTCCAAAACAGAGTTAAATAGTTGCGCACAAATGAACACACATGATGAAACTACACAACAAGCCACATATTGCAATCAAACGCACATATTGTCCAAAAACGTGAAAACAATCTATCACAACATAAAAAAAACAGTCAAAATATCATTTGAGTACCATTTCCCCCCAAGGAAAACATAATGAAAAGAGGGCTACGAAAACTCACCTCAGAAATAGTCGTCTGAAATGTATAAATCAAGTAGCAAGAATGCGTGACGCCGACACGTGACCTAGAAATTAACTCTGTTTTGGAGCTGAAGCAATTGATAGTACTATCGGGGTGTGACACTTGTAAATAATTTCTAACTTATCATCCACTAATGTAAATACTTTCTAACTTACTTCATTCACTAACAAAAATACCAATCTTAAAATTACAAGAAATTATTTATAACAAAAACTAATGTAAATAATTTCTAACTTATCATCCCAGGTAATTCAGTCGTATGGTTCTTCATTATCCGCATATGAATTTTTTTTTCCTGCACCGGCCCGCCGGCGAGACGTTGTAGTTGGCGGAGAATTTGGGTAAGATTTTTAGATAGATTATTGACGTAAGAATACAAGCGTTTTTTTCTTTTAATGGCAACAAAACAACTACTAAATAACCCCTATATAGACAGCAAAAACAGCAACCCAAAACCCCAATTTGATAGCAAAAACAACCACTAAATAACTCGTTTTGACAGCAGAAACAACAACCTAACACCTCTTGACAGCAAAAACAGCAAGCAAAGAAACCTTTTGACAGCAAAATCAGAAGCCAAACACCCCTCTTGACAGCAAAAACATTAACATCGGTTACCTGATTATCGAGTATTCTTGAGAAATCCATACGAACGTATCCTCCTTAGTCCTCTGTCGTAAATCTAGTGAGCTTATTGCAGTACATTTTTTCTTTATGAGCAATCCGTGAGTTATCTGAATGGCTGAATCTATAGAAGAAGTACTTAGATAGTGTACCAATTTGAAGTGGTGGTTAGTACATTCACATCTCATAAGCCATAACCCATGTGATCAACCTGCATAAAATAGTCACACACATTACCAAACACGCTAACATGTGTATTTATATACAATTCAAATAACCAAAGTAACAACCAAGACATCGTCGGAAAGCAAACCTTTTCGGAATAAAATCTAGAGAATTTCCATTTGATTTTTAACGGGTGCAATGATCAACAGTGTTTGTTGCGTTGTTTGTGACAAAACCTGCAAAGCAAGCATTCATATACATGAGTACTTGCTGAAGACGATGAACATTGACCTACGTAAAAGTAACTTCTAAACTGGTTACCTTATATCAAAATTTTCAAAACTTTTTTCTTAGTTCAAAAAAGTTGGGTATGCAATTAGCCCTTTTCCTAAAGCTGATTCTTAACAAAATCTTTAATTGAAAACTATGGTTACTTTCAAACATTGACTTAAAATCTGAAAAAGATATCTAAAAGCACTACCAAACACTCCCTAAAACTTGAAATTTGTAACCAAGAAATAATCTTTACATATATATGCAAGGTTACTCAGAATGTAAATTACTTCACTTACAAATCCCTAAAAAAAGATAATCACTTTGGCATTGGTAACAATCAAATATATTACTATGTACCTGATCATGTGCATACTTAAGATATCCGCACTGCTATGCAAAGAAGGTCGCGAACTATTTTCTTCCAATGCCAAAGCATTATCCTACAGTATAAAAATACAATATATGATCCAATATTATACAAACATAAAATACAATATAATTAGAAGAAAATACACTTTACCATGGCAACAATAAATGATCAAAAGACAACTTACCAAACCAAAAGATCCACTTATCAATACAAACATAAAAAAACAAAAAGATCTACTACAGCTAAAGCGAATTAATAAAGAAAAGCACCTTTAATTTCAGATGGCGCTACTAATCTTTTGATCCCGATAGAAAGGTTGTTGTCCATGAAGAGCTCTCGTCGTTTATCTTTTTTGGTCTACCGATTACCCTGCAACACACGCCCATTCTTGACAGCCGCTACTTTGATCGCACAAAGAAAACCCAAACACCACCGTTTTGATATCTCGAAGAATCTCGAACTTTTGGGAAGATAAGCCAAGGCGGTTGCTATATAACGGTTTTTTTGGACTGGTTTTTTATTGGACTTTGGGCTAAAGTGCAGGCTAAGTAAAAAACGTGTAGCCCACTACACTAAGCGACGTCGTTTAATTCCATCTATAATATATATATTAATGGGGTGGAGTAAAAATTAAGCTTCGGTAAAAATAATTTTTTGAGAATGAATAAAATTTCAGGTAAAAAGTAATGTATTTCATAGGGAAATTGAATGTCTTAGGTTTGCCTCTCTCATTTCCTCGCACAACAAAGAACTTCATTTCTCTATTACAACACCCTCATCAAACCACTTAAACGTAAAAAAGGGATAAAAACGTAAAAAAAAAATATGCGAAAACGTAAAAAAAACATGCGAAAACGAAAAAACAAAAGAAATGTAGGAAAACAGACGAAAACGCAAGAAAACAAACGAAAACGTAAAAAACAGATGAAATCGTAAGAAACGCACGAAAGCGTAAAAAATGATCGAATACGTAAGAAAACGGACAAAAACGTAAGAAAATGAATGAAAACATAAATAACGGACGAAAATGTAAGAAATCGGACCAAAACGTAAAATAACAGATGAGAATGTAAAAAAACTGACGAAAACACGCAAAAACAGACGAAAACGTAAGAAATCGGACTAAAACGTAAAATAACATATGAGAATGTAAAAAAACGGACGAAAACACGCAAAAATTGACGAAAACGCGTAATAACAGATGAAAATGTTAAAACGAATGAAAAAAGGATGGATTCTGCAATGGTCATGTAAACGTGTAACTTCTAACGGAATTCATTTAACACCAGTTAAAATCAAGGACCAAAATGATGAAAACTTTTCTCCACAGGGAGGCCGCCTGCAATTAGCCAACCACAGTAGAGGTGAGCATAGTTCGGTTTGGCTCGGTTTTTGTATAAAACCAAAACCGAACCGAAATATTTCGGTTTCTGATTTTTAGAAACCATTTGGTTTCGGTTTTGTGTCGGTTTGGTTTTTTCGGTTGTCGGTTTTTTTCGGTTTGGTTTTTCGGTTTTTTCGGTTTCTATACGATCTATCAAGCTTTGCTTTTTCAAAATAGATTTGACATATATCATAAAATAACACTTTCACAGCTTTAAAGAAACAATCCAAACAACCATTAAGAAAAACAAAAAACACAATAAAGAAACAAATGACCATATAAAATCCTAAAAAAGAGTTGTTTATGTGTTATAAAGCAACACAATAATAACAATAAAAACCTAATAAAAACAGAAAACACCCTAGAAGAGAACTTATTATCAGTCCTAAATGACACGTTCAAGAAGCATATGAAACAAAGAGTAGTCACTCGACATGATATAGTTCAGATGACTTTAAATGTCGGTCCGGTTTCTATTGGTCGGTTTTTAATGCTAAAACAAAACCGAACCAAGGTTTTATCAAAATATAAAAACCGAACCATTGGTTTATCAATCGGTTTCGGTTTTTTCGGTTTCGGTTCTTTGGTTTTTTTCGGTTTAGGTTCGATTTTTCGGTTTCTTGCACACCCCTACTTAACAAGTTACTATTACTAAATATTTATACCAATAAATTAGTTATTATGTTAGTTACTTTATTGATATAAAAAATACTTTTACTTTAGAAGAAAGACTAAGACACAAAACAGTTAAGATATGTTTTGGAAAAACTATATGTTACAGGGACGAGTTTTGCAATTTACTCCTTTATTAGATATAACCGTTGCCTTTAATTTTCACCTTAAAATANTTTACCATGGCAACAATAAATGATCAAAAGACAACTTACCAAACCAAAAGATCCACTTATCAATACAAACATAAAAAAAACAAAAAGATCTACTACAGCTAAAGCGAATTAATAAAGAAAAGCACCTTTAATTTCAGATGGCGCTACTAATCTTTTGATCCCGATAGAAAGGTTGTTGTCCATGAAGAGCTCCCGTCGTTTATCTTTTTTGGTCTACCGATTACCCTGCAACACACGCCCATTCTTGACAGCCGCTACTTTGATCTCACAAAGAAAACCCAAACACCACCATTTTGATATTCGGAAGAATCTCGAACTTTTGGGAAGATAAGCCAAGGCGGTTGCTATATAACGGTTTTTTTGGACGGGTTTTTTATTGGACTTTGGGCTAAAGTGCAGGCTAAGCAAAAAACGTATAGCCCACTACACTAAGCGACGTCGTTTAATTCCATCTATAATATATATATTAATGGGGTGGAGTAAAAATTAAGCTTCGGTAAAAATAATTTTTTGAGAATGAATAAAATTTCAGGTAAAAAGTAATTTATTTCATAGGGAAATTGAATGTCTTAGGTTTGCCTCTCTCATTTCCTCGCACAACAAAGAACTTCATTTCTCTATTACAACACCCTCATCAAACCACTTAAACGTAAAAAAGGGATAAAAACGTAAAAAAAAATATGCGAAAACGTAAAAAAAACATGCGAAAACGAAAAAACAAAAAAAAATGTAGGAAAACAGACGAAAACGCAAGAAAACCAACGAAAACGTAAAAAACAGATGAAATCGTAAGAAACGCACGAAAGCGTAAAAAATGATCGAATACGTAAGAAAACGGACAAAACGTAAGAAAATGAATGAAAACATAAATAACGGACGAAAATGTAAGAAATCGGACCAAAACGTAAAATAAAAGATGAGAATGTAAAAAAACTGACGAAAACACGCAAAAACAGACGAAAACGTAAGAAATCGGACTAAAACGTAAAATAACATATGAGAATGTAAAAAAACGGACGAAAACACGCAAAAATAGACGAAAACGCGTAAAAACAGATGAAAATGTTAAAACGAACGAAAAAAGGATGGATTCTGCAATGGTCATGTAAACGTGTAACTTCTAACGGAATTCATTTAACACCAGTTAAAATCAAGGACCAAAATGATGAAAACTTTTCTCCACAGGGAGGCCGCCTGCAATTAGCCAACCACAGTACGGGTGAGCATGGTTCGGTTTGGCTCGGTTTTTGTATAAAACCAAAACCGAACCGAAATATTTCGGTTTCTGATTTTTAGAAACCATTTGGTTTCGGTTTTGTGTCGGTTTGGTTTTTTCGGTTGTCGGTTTTTTTCGGTTTGGTTTTTCGATTTTTTCGGTTTCTATACGATCTATCGAGCTTCGCTTTTTCAAGATAGATTTGACATATACCATAAAATAACACTTTCACAGCTTTAAAGAAACAATCCAAACAACCATTAAGAAAAACAAAAAACACAATAATGACAATAAGAAACAAATGACCATATAAAATCCTAAAAAAGAGTTGTTTATGTGTTATAAAGCAACACAATAATAACAATAAAAACCTAATAAAAACAAAAAACACCCTAGGAGAGAACTTATTATCAGTCCTAAATGACATGTTCAAGAAGCATATGAAACAAAGAGTAGTCACTCGACATGATATAGTTCAGATGACTTTAAATGTCGGTCCGGTTTCTATTGGTCGGTTTTTAATGCTAAAACAAAACCGAACCAAGGTTTTATCAAAATATAAAAACCGAACCGTTGGTTTTTCAATTGGTTTCGGTTTTTTTCGGTTTAGGTTCGATTTTTCGGTTTCTTGCACACCCCTACTTAACAAGTTACTATTACTAAATATTTATACCAATAAATTAGTTATTATGTTAGTTACTTTATTGATATAAAAAATACTTTTACTTTAGAAGAAAGACTAAGACACAAAACAGTTAAGATATGTTTTGGAAAAACTATATGTTACAGGGACGAGTTTTGCAATTTACTCCTTTATTAGATATAACCGTTGCCTTTAATTTTCACCTTCAAATATCCTTTTCCGCTCCCCAAACCCTAATTTTCATATAATCAATAACACTTCACAAAAATCAACAACTTTCACCATGAGTTTGTACAGCGGTGCTAAGTACCCATGCGACGTTTGTGGAAAGGGTATTGATCCCGAAGAATACGCGAATCATTGGAAAACACATTTAGATATAATAGGTAATCAGATCCCATGTCAAATTTGTAGAGAGCTTTGTGATCCGACAAGTTATGATTACGAGAATCATATGAGACTACATGAGGTTCGTCCATGTTTCTTGTTTAATTTTATGCGGGTCTTATGAGCTTTTAATTTTCTGACTTAAATTGGAATATATGTTTTTAATTAAGAATGAAAATATTGGATTGCCCCATGAATCTTTAGTGTTTGAATATATATGTTTTTAATTAAGAATGAAAATATTGGATTGCCCCATGAATCTTTACTGTTTGAATATATATGTTTTTAATTAAGAATGAAATATGTTTTTTACTGTTTGAATATATATGTTTTTAATTAAGAATGAAAATATTGGATTGCCCCATGAATCTTTACTGTTTGAATATATATGTTTTTAATTAAGAATGAAATATGTTTTTTACTGTTTGAATATGTATGTTTTTAATTAAGAATGAAAATATTGGATTGCCCCATGAATCTTTACTGTTTAAACATCTCAAATTATATTCTTTCTTATTGTGCAAACAGAAAGAACAAACACAAGGGGACGAAGAGGATGCAATAAACAATGCTCTGGAAGAGGATATTCACTGGCATACATCAAGGGGAAAACATGAGAATTTAGCCGCCTTAACACCAGGTGTGTTATAAAATTTTTACTTTTTCTTTATCAATAGCGTTACTTCTGATGATATTTATATTTATACTAAAGCATTGAACATGGTATATTTGTGATATTGAGACATTGTTGTTAGATGTTGTTGGTTACTGTTCATTAGATCTCTTTTTGATAGTTTGTGACTTAGTCTGATCATATATAGTGAGAATTGTTACTTTAATCCGTGACTCATAGTGTAATCTGTTTTTGAAAGGGTGATTGGTTCAGCATTGATTATTGTGCTCTTGTTGTTTAATTGCTGAGAACTCTACTCCATTAGTCTACTATAGTCATATATATGTCACGGACTTGTCTCTACAAGATTCTTCCGTGCGGCACTTAGTCTCGACTAAGTCAGTCTTGCTCGAACACTCAACGATCTAGACAACTAGAGAAAGCTTTAAAGAAAGGAACAAGTGAAATGAGAAATACTTTGTATTGCTTGAGAGAACTTTACAAGAGATTACAAGTGATTTTAGAGGTGTCTTTCTCAAATGAGGATGCCTCTATTTATACTACAACTATGTACACACTACAAGGTTCTACAACCTTCCATGAGAGAGTTCTACAACCTTCCATAAAAGAGTTCTACAACCTTCCCTAGGAGGAAGCTTCTAGAGCTTCTAAGAACTTCCAAATCTTTCTAAAGGCTTCCAAGAGGTTCTAGAGATTCTCATACCTTCTAACATCTTCTAAGGGGTTCCAAGATCTTCCAAGCTCTTCCAAGAAAAGTGTGGAACAATCCGGAATCTCAATAAACCTCGTAAACGACCCAATCAATCGTGCGGGTCGTGACATCCTCCCCCACCTAAGCTCGCGANACATCACCTCTTCAACAAACTCAACCTCCATCACCTAGATCTTCTAAGGGGTTCCAAGATCTTCTAAGCTCTTCCAAGAAAAGTGTGGAACAATCCGGAATCTCGATAAACCTCGTAAACGACCCAATCAATCGTGCGGGTCGTGACATCCTCCCCCACCTAAGCTCGCGACGTCCTCGTCGTGTATTTCTATCAACACCGTTGGATCTCGTCCATGGCATACCTTGAAGGGTATACTTGATTCTCCTTTGGCTTCTTCCATAATTGATCCTTGTCCGTGTTTTGTAACACGACGTCTCCTCCTTGCACGTCTTCTACCTTTGCAACAATTCTCTTGTGTATGTTGCTCGGGTAAGACACTCGATAGTGCGCCCCTAAACTCCTCAAGGACGTCTTTGGTGTCTCTTGACGTCTCCACGTTGCTTGGTATATTGATCGTATCTTGCTTCAACTCCTTGAAGTCGCTCTCGAGTTGCATTGCGGACATCATCATGGCTCCACTCTTTGTGCCTTTCTCCATTGTCACCATGCATACTCGACCCTTATTTAAAATGCACAATGTGTTAGTAAACGTGATGAGAATGGCTTGTACCTTATCAAATAATTCCATCCTGAGTACAAGTTTGTAATCATCCATAGGAACGACCGATAAGTCTAACTCTCCTTTCCATTCCCCGATCTTAGCCTTCACGCTTCGTGCAACCCCTCTAATTGGTTTGGCATCTCCGTTTGCAGCTTTGATCCATCCACTATCCTCCATCGTCTCAAGCCCAAGTCTCTTAGCTTCATCTACCGAGATAAAGTTATGAGTTGCTCCCGTATCGACTAAAGCTCCTGTGGATATCCCGTTTACAATTGTGCTCACGAATCGAAGTCTATTGGCCTCCGCCTTTGACTTCGTCCTCGATTTACCCTTGGTCTCTACCTTAGGTGCTTGTTTGCTCTTAGCCTCTATCTTGGACGACATCACTCTTACTTTGTTTTTTGCCTCAACCGTGGGCAACTCCTTCCTTGCATTAATGGCATTGAGGATTCGCAACGATCCCATGTGCGCATCCTCTTCCTCACACGTACTCTCTTCCGTATTTGCCATCATAGCTTGGAAAGTCATTTTCTTAGGACAATCTCGCGCTCTATGTGGTCCATCGCATATTTCAAATACTCTTTGCTCCAACTTTTGGGCCAGGATTTGAACCTTCTTTACTACAAACAAAATATTTCAAATCCAGATTTTTGTCCTTATTCTTCTTAGATATATATACTGTTGACCTAAACGAACCTCAAAACCTGCTCTTTTTGCATAATCTTTGTAATACTCATAAGCCTGCTCCAAAGAATGATACATCATACCATAAACCGGCTTCTCCCCAACAGGAATATCAGGAATCCATAACTTCTCACCCGCCTCCTCAGAAATAATACCAACAAAATATGGAATAGGTTCATAATCATTATCTGTAAAAAAATTGATGAACTTAAAAATATAATTTAATTACAAGTAACTGATGAACCAAAAATACATACCACAGGCCAAATAATTGATGAATCAAAAAACAACACACAACAATAATTGATGAACTTAAAATACATAACAGAGTACAAGTAACTGATGAACCAAAAAACAACACATAACACAACCAAATAACAGATGAAAAAACACATAACACAGGTCAAAAAATTAAACCATGATAATTGATGAACCTAATTCTAATCTATTCTAACAAGTTATTCTAATGAATCCGCAACCTACTAATTAAACCATGATAATAAGGAATAACTGATGAACCTCATACTAATCTATTCTAACAAGTTATTCTAATGAATCCGCAAGCTACTAATAAAACCATGATAACAAGCAATAACTGCAGAACCTCATTCTAGTCTATTCTAACAAGTTTATCTAATAAATCCGCAAGCTACTAATAAAACCATGATACTGCAGAACCTCATTCTAATCTATTCTAACGAGTTATTCTAATGAATTCGCAAGCTAATAATTAAACCATTATAACAAGCAATAACTGCAGAACCTCATTCTAATCTATTCTAAGAAGTTATTCTAATGAATCTGCAAGCTACTAATTAAACCATGATAACAAACAATAACTGCTGAACCTCATTCTAATATATTCTAACTGATAATCGGCAATAATTGGCAAAACAAAAACCGATGAATCAAAAACATTATAAAATATAAGAAGATAACAAAAAATAAATTACCTTGATTAAACACATGAGTATCAGATTGAGCCATCAGTATATCCCCAAATTTGAACGGTTAAAACCCTAATTCACTTCGATAAACCCTAATTCACTTCCAATTGACCGATTGAATGCTTAGAAACCCTAATTCTCTTCCAATTAACCGATTCAATGGTTAAAAACCCTAACTTTTTTCCAAATTAACATATATGAACCCTAATTCTCTTCCAATTAAGCGATCGGATGGCTAATTCGAAGTCGATATGAACAATTAACACGACTTGAAGAACAATTAATGATTCAATTAAACGAATATGAATTGAGAGCAAAAAAGCCCTAATTTTCGTAAATTTAGGGTTTATTCGCAATATGAATATGAACAAATGAAAGAATAAAAACATGTGAAATTGAATGAATTGAATGGAGATCATTTTGTAAATCCGTTTATATATGGCTGGAAATCAAACAGAAAAGTATATAAAATAGAAAGAAGAGCAGATAAGAGAAAGAGAAAAAGGGAAAGAGGAGAAAAACGCGGGCAGAGTGTGAAATTACATCGATGTCCTTGAGGGTGAAAAGGACGGGGGACACGTAGCATCACATGAACACTTTTTAAACTTTTTATTTTTTTGCACTTTCTAAAGGATCGGGTACCTATATATATATACCGTAACACGTAAACATTATCAAATATCCACGACATATGTGCATGTCCGAGAAATTGCTCTTGACTAATAGTAGCTGGAACATAAGCTTAAGTCAAAACTGCTGGCTGATTTAAAATGCATATTGTTTGTACAAACAATTTCTGGTAACCGTACAATTTTCTGCCTAATATGAAAAATAAGTACCAAATTACACACATGATACGATGATCATCATCATTATGGTATGAGAATCCTCGTCATCATTTGACACTGCCATTGGGTATGGTAGATGTGCATGGTCCAGCAGATGTCATAAATGGGACTCCTTTGAATGTGGCCACACCTTTGTCATCGGTGAAAAGATTCTGCACCCATGAAAAATTAAATGTTAATACATGCACGGGTATATCACGAATGATGGAGATGTTTTTACTCGATATGCATATGCACAGACATAAAGACAGCTACATAATCAATTATAAACACACAAATTAACCCAAAGAGGGGGTGAGACCTCTTCAGGCTTAAGTTAAGCACTTTCATATGTAAATTTGAATGGTTTTATGTTTGGACCAAGGTATCAAGTGTTGCTACTCCATTCAAAACTAAGAGTTACGTTTAGACGTCTATGGTCAAACTAGTTATTTTAACACCAATATATTCTTAGCCTTGTTTTTAGCGCAGTCGCTTATAACCTGCATTCATTATATATAAGGTTTTGAGCAGTCATAAATTTTCCCCAAGGATGTTGAAAATCGCCGTCAATTTTGACGTTAGAATATTCGAACTTGATTTTAAGGTTCAAAAGAACAAATTTTGACAATAATGGAGTTACATGACTGATATAGGATTGTGCTTATATTGTACAGTGAGAACTGCAATTCATTAAACATACCGGTGTTATCTTGTCTAGTTGTTTCTTCTTTGGGTTCAAAACGTCCTCTGGCTTCCCTTCATAACTGTATAGAGACATTGGCATCAGTGTCTGAGTTAGCCCATTAATAGACAATTACACTTGATAAAAGTCATTATACAAGCACATCAATATTAGCATACACAAGTAAGCAAAAAATATGGTTTAAATACATCACATACCCAGCAAATGTAACACATTCGCCGATTTTGGCTCCTTCTGGAACAATCAAAGGCTCTACAGCAGTGTGGTCCGCATTTGAAGCGCAAAGCACCTGAAGATAGCAAAAAAATAAGTTGGCTAAAGTTTCAGTGGGTCTCACTGCATCCAGAGAAAATTTTACATATTTCAAGTATGAACATTAAAATCAGCAGAAGTGATAAGTTTCAAAATTCAGAGATTTAAAACTGAGTAAAAAGGGCGTGTTTGCTACCAGTCCTTCTGAAACCACGTCTCTTAACTTTCCTGGCTTCACATTTGTAATTAATGCTACAAGACGGTTCTGCAATGTCAATTAGAATGAAAACAACCATTAGAAACTTGGCATCTTGCGATTAAATTCAATACAGCATTGGTCTTGGAAAGTAATGGATTAAAATGGATGAATAGACATAGAAGATGATATAATTATTCATACCTTCAAATCCTCTGGACTGCAATACTTTGCTAGACCACTGACCACCTGCCGTACTTTTCCTTCACCAACATCTATCTCCTCGACCAATAAACTGGATCATGCACGTGAAGATACAGAGCAAAGTCAATGACAACGATATACACTAGATGTGACAATTCCAACCCAGTTACTTATAGATGGGTTGGTTGTTGTGTTTTGACATATAATTACGTTGACAGGGTAAAAGGTGCCAAAATTAATTATCAAGGTATACAATTACCTACAATATTCTTATTCAAAGATTTAGATTATTATTGCATCTATATTGTTTTTAACTTTTTACAATCATATATAATGCATCAAAGCATAAATTAGTGGCAAAAAATTCTAAGAATTGAGAAAAAGTGCTTTCAAGTCAACCCAACCGGTGCAGCCTGTTCCATCCTATACTAAATAGTGACTTGTTTCAACCTGAACTCCCAAACCCGCAAAAGAGGCCACCTCTTACCAAAAACAGATCTTATGTAGAAAAAAAGGTATCTTAATAGTAGTTAATAACATAGCACGAGGATTCTTTAACCGGTAAAGTTTAAAGGGGTAATACAAATGGAGAAGAAGAAATAAGCAAGTAACCTGTCAGCTGATGGATGTTTGGATGCCTTACGAATAAGCCCAATTTGAATCTTTAATAAAGTGACACTTAATTCTGCATCTTTGTTATCTGGTACCTTTTCAGGCAATTTCTTCTTCTCTGTGGCTGCTTCTGCATTTCCAGTTGCCTGTTTCTTTGGCTTCAAGAAGAAGAAAAAAAAAATGCACACTTAATACAAATACAAGAATAAATCCCAACTAGTAGCATAACAAATTCAAAGGAATCTATAATCAAAGCAGCAGAATCCAGAATAAGATAATGTTTGAAAGCACCAACAACAAAACGAATGGATATTGTTATCAAATCTAGTACTTGTCAAGTTTACTATTTTAATAAAGTCTTGGATACTAAGTTCACCAATACTTTAAATTTGCTATACTTGTCACAAAGTTTAATATGGTGATAAAGTATTTTTCAGAAGGCCTTAAAATCACAACCACCTTTCAGAGAAAATGTAGCTCTGTCCGGAACGTATAGAACATAATAGAAAAGCTAAAAGTGATAGTTTAATCATTTTACTGCAACTTTTACTCGGCTTGCAACTAAAAAAGTATAAAAGAATCTAGTTTATTTATCCGCTTTAAGAAAAATCGACAGTTTTCAAAACAGTTGGTTTTAATGCTTTTCAATCTTTCTTTTCCTTGAATCTTCTCTGAAGACGCCACTTCATAAAACCAGTAATGAACAACAACAGAAATCATTCAAAAGGTATAAATCAAAATTCTAATGCATCAGATCCTACAAAGATCATACCACGTCAGATTTTTTCTCCGTGTCAGCTCCTGACTTTGTTGCTTTTGCATTTGAGGCAGCCTTTTTCGTATCCGGCTCGGCCTTTTTTGAACTTGGCTCAGGTTCCACCCATGCCTGAAATGAAAGCAGAAACTAACTTTCAGAGGCAGGATATGATAAAGAGCTTTGCATGCGGGTTTATAACCCAGACAGCACAGCCATCCCTTCAAGGGCTTGAAAGATTAAGCACATGTAAATTAGATGACTACATAGCGCACACACGAATAAATTATTTTGAACCTACTGAAGAACGAAAATAGTATAACACTGATTTACTTTTGTCTGGTGCCACGATTGAGTGATGCTATGCAGGCAACAAATTAACGTATATGTGACAGACATCACTAAAAATGCATAGTCTATATTATCAGCCTCATTGTAATTATGTTTCGGCAGGATCTATCTGAGATGCTAATATGATTAACCCATAATATGCCTCCCGTGACCTACGTCATAAGTTGAATGTTTTGCGCAAGCAAAATTCAGAATCGACAAGTCTTCATAAAATGTACCACTATGATCCAAAAGGATAACTATTTGCGAGTGTAACTAGAGTTAACAACAAAAGTTGACAGAGAACAAGTCATACCGTGCTTATAATTAACTTGCTAGACAATCAACAGCTGAATGTATAAACATGTTAACGTACTTTCTACCACTTCCTCAAACTGATCTAAGAACCTAGATGAGCCAAAATGATTGCTCGGGGTAGTAGGTTTACAATAAGTAATTCTCATACCTGTCTAAACTGGCCAGGTCGTAGTTGATTGACCTTACCTTTTTTTCAAAAAAACTAGTTTCTTTAAACCAGTGTTTGATATAAGTGTGAAAAACAAACATCAGTTCCAAAACAATAAAATACTTTTAACGAAGTGATTAAAGATGTTCAATGTATCAAAAACACTTTAGGCGGCTATCGACCATTTTCCTTTCAAACCTAAAAAGTGACTCCCAATACCGTCTTCCACGGGTTATGGGTCCCAATACGGTCTATTTTCCTTTCAAACCTGTTTAAGTATAAATCAATAACCAGAATGAGTCCAGGCAGAGTAAATGGGTAAACATTGCCACTTCTGTAGAAAACTTTACACACAGAAGAACCTAAACAACACTTTGAGGGTCTTAAGAACGCATCTACCACAGTGCCTAGAGGCAGGGTAGCAAACATACATATGCTTGCGCGTATTGCCCTATTTAGAATCTCCCTGAAGAAAGTGATGCACTTAGATCGACAAGTACTTTTTAACTCAGCACAGATAGAATCAAGATTGTAAATGAACATATTACACAGTTAATCAGTGAAACTTTATATAGATTCTACTCACTGGAGGAATAAAAGTTGTTTTTTCAAGCTCAATCCATTTAAATAGCTCTCCTAGGTCATGGGTGCTCTGCAAAATGAAATAAAATTAATTAGTTCAAAGGAAAAGAAGGGGAAGGATGTAAGTGCATCCCCTTGCAGATACAAGGAAGAAGCAAAGAAACTAATAGGATCATAAGTATAACAGATCTCCAATAACAAATTGTTCAATTTCGCAATTAACAGACTGATTGTAAATTTGTAATCTGATTATTTCAAAGTTCAAATAATAGGAGGTAAGACTTATTGCGGTTGAGTACATAAAACATATGGTTTTCAACCAACAGGCCTTTGGCCTGGTGGCCCATCAACCAAAAGGTTAGGGGTTCAAGTCTCAACTGAGACATGTGTTTCAAAGCGTGTATAGTGGGTGTGTGAGTCTTCCATGTTCAGAAAATGCATTAGGCGTCTACATAGATCAACCCTAGTCTATCTGTGCATCATAAATCAATATGTTAACAATATCTTTAAAAAAGAATTCCCAATATACTTGGAGCATCGGTAAAAAAAGAACAAATTACCATACATAAGACACAAAACACGAATGGGATAGCATTTTATTCGCTGCAGACCCATGTTGTACAAGTAAGAAAACAAGTGAAGTCAAAGAAGCTCCTAAAACTACCTAAAAGAAGATAACTTAATACATTATAAAACATGGTTACTGCATACATGAAAACAAAATTAAGAACTTTAGATACTAATTACCACGCTTCATAGAGCAGATATTTGTACTAAGAATAAAAGCATGATATCTCAATGGAAAAGAAATCCCATTACCTGGATGTAATCCATCCATCTCAGCAAATGTGGCAGGTTTTTCTTGTCAGAGTCGGGAAGACTAATCTGCAATTAGAAGACAGCAAATATTAGAAATGACTACCCTCTTTATGAATTATAAGGCCCTCTTTATGCTCTCAAAGACCGGCTTTTACAGAACGAATTCATTTTTTACTGGAGGGAAGGCTGGGGAAAAGCATAGAAGGCCATGGTGAGCTGAACTATCACAAAAGATAAAATACGTACCACATATGGGTGAACAGTCGAAAACACAATTATATCAGCTCCAGATGGTGTGTATCCACCACCAACAAGAACAGCTTTCTCAAGAAAATGCTCGTTTAATTGGGTTAGACCTTTTGAGCATGCCTCTGGATCTGATGGGAAATTTTCGGCAAACGCCACCCACTTGTTGAACTGCCAATAAAAGGGGATATTAAGATCAATATATACTTTTTTTCTTATGGAAGCAACATCACAATCTAATAACTGATATCAACTAACCTCATCATTGTTGTTAATACTCAAGCTTTTGAGGTCATTCACGACATTATCCAAAAACTTTGTCTGTATAGAAGATGTTGAACAAGCGTTTAGTATACACTTGATAATTTCATATACCGCAACTCAACAAGGAAAAGTTCATAACCATTACAAAATTCTCCAATTACTACTATCAAGTGCTCCTTGAACATAAATAATGAAACAAAAGTCGTATTCAAAGAGACAAAATTTGCAAAAAAAAACTAGAAACTTGAGCATAGTTGTCCTTGTTTTATTAACTGTAAACCGTATAGAAAGTAATGTAGCAGCAGAAAATAATAAAACTGCTGAACTATGTATCCTTAAAAAAGAAAGGTCAGTGTGATGATTACTAAAGCAAGCCTATGTATCTACTTATGATTCTAGAGATACTGCGGTGAAGAGTTGATTAAACGCTTGAAAAACCTAGCTAGAGCGTTTGTTTCATCAGAGGGTTGTTAAAGGTGTCTCTTTATTAACGTTCCGGATAGAAGCATTTAAACATAATCCAAAAGCTAAACACTCGTTGCCAAACAAATAAAGCATTAAAAGTATACAATTATATATATTTTCAACAACAAATAAAAGTCCCAAACAAGCGGTACACTTTGTTAACTGTAAGAATTATTATTATTATTTTGGACGGCGATTGTGGCTACATGGCCCCTAGCCCAGAAGTCGTAGCGAGCCCACACAACCAAGTTGGGTCCAGCCCAGAAGGCAATGACACCCTTCCTTTTACACACGCGAGAGAAAACCCCTATCGCCCTAGACAAGACTCGAACTTGAGACCTTGCCGCTAGACCAGAGGCATTATTATACAATGGCACGAGAAGGGTTATATCTAATAACTTATAACAGGGTGCAGTTAATTTAAAACCTAGAGAACATTTAAGATGAAATTAGATATGAACTGAGTTCAGAATAAGGTTACAGGGTCAAGATGTTTGGATTTGCAGAGAGCTGATACGATTGTTCGTTTCCTATCGTCGTTGCTGTTAGATGATGATGATGATGCCATTCTTCTTCTTCTTCTTCACTTCACAAAGCTGTCTGTCCTTCAACTGCGTGTTTCTTCGTCTGTTATAGTGTTTGTTATGGTTTAGGGCTCGGTTTAACTCACGGGCCTGCTACTGGGCTGCTTCACCTTCTTTTGTGAGCCTTGGGTTGTATGCTGATTTGAATTTAACTGGGCTCGTTTTAAACTAGGGCTGAGCAAACCACCCGAACGGACCGGATCGACTGAGACCGGACTGGACCGGACCAGACATACCACATTCGGTCTCGGTCTCGGTCTCGGTCTCGTCTAGGCTTTTGGGCTAATTCGGTCTCGGTCTTCGTTGGTCCGGTCCGGACCGGACCAAAAACCGACTATTTTACCTTGTTGGACAGGACCGACCGAGACCGGACCGGACCGACCACATTCGGTCCGGTCTGCGGTCTAAGGTTTTTGCCTAACTTAGTCTCGGTCCATTCCGGTTTTTGGACCGTGAGCACCCTTATTTTAAACCTATGCGGCCGAGCGTCACTCCGTTCAAATCTGGGTTAAGGCAGGTGAGTTCATGAAAAAGTCTAAAAATACTGAAAAAGTTTATGTTTTATTTCAACAATAGTGAGAATTCATTTCATGTATTTCTTAAACCTCTTTATAATTTTAAAATGTTTAATGTATGTGTTGTATAAAACATTTTTTTGTTTTGGTGCAACGGTAAAAATTATATTAGCTCAAAAACAAGATACATGTTAAGCATCCAAATCATAGCTAGTGACATACCACAACATCTGAAATTGGAGCTAACACCAAACAGATAACATACTAAACAAAGAACACCATACAAACATCAATACAAGAAACAACATCAGTAACCAATTCACCAAATTCACTTCACTATTCATTTTGTAATTCCACTTATTATATCATGTCCACCTTCCTAATATGGGGCACTCATTGTTCCATTTAGCTTCCCGTCGATTCTTGTAGTCCTCAAATATTCTTCGTGGCCAAAGCTTTGTTTCTTCGCTAGTTGGTATAAAACATTTTATGAAGTTGCAAAATGTAAGTTTATAATATCAAAATGTCTAAATTTTATTGTTGCAATATTTTATAAACCTTTTAAAAAGATGCTCTTAATAATTAGTATTTACTCCTTTTACAAAATCAATAACCAAGAAATCATACAACTATACCCTATTTAAACGCAACCATACATTACCACTCACACACATAAAATAACTAAACTTTTGTTTCGGTCATGCAGATGACCAAACCATGTTTAAAAGTGGGTGACCAGTGACCACGTACTAATGTAAATGTAATAGAATACGATGCGTTATGGTGGTGCAAAACAAGGCAAACCACAGGTGAAATGTGATCTTGTTACACTTGGTCTTAGAAAGCTTTTTTTTTTTTTTTTTTTTTTTTTAATCACACTTAGATAATACTACATGTTTAGAGGAATAAAAAAGAACAAATGAAATATATACAAAAGAGTTTATATCTTATCCTCTTATAGAAAACGATAACTTAGAAAACTAGAAAAGTCAATTTTCCAAAACTTCTATGAAAAATATTTGATGTGAACAACTTATTGCGTGAAGAATTTTCCAAAACTTCTATGAAAAATATTTGATGTGAACAACTTATTGCGTGAAGAACTTACAACTAAACGCAAGTAGAGTTATTCCACAGTTTTGGTTTGATTTTTGCTTTCTTCTTTTGAGGTTTTTATTTGATTTATCTAATATCGAGGTTTAAAATTTGTTCTTGAAATAAAATTGTGTTGAGCCATTTCTTTTCCCATACTATAAAAGTTTATTTTTTCAACATTTTCACAAACTTGTCGTTTACTTTACTACCAAAAGCAAGCTACCAAAGGCTTCAGAATTCAATACCCATACAACAAACTCAACGCCAAATTTTATATGAGTACTACTGTAGTATCTAACTACTATCTTGTAAACATGTAAATATAACAAATTTAACTTATCTAATGAAAAACTAGGTACTTCGACCAAATTTTTCACTTGATAAATCAATCGAGTAAAGCTGATTAGAAAAGTTAAGAAAATATACACTTGAAACTTTTTTAGCGTACAATCTATCATGCATGAAAGATTCTTTGATTTCATATTATCTTCAAACCAATTGCACCACCTTACAACTTCGAAATCAATTGACTGTTTCATATCTTCAAATTCAACCACAAACTCTGGTAAAACTGTACCCTTAGCTTATCATTTGTCATAAGGTTTAGGCCATAAAATAGCAGCGAATTTTCTCTATTGTTTTGTTTTGATACGTAAACTTTGAAAAATATGAGTAAATGTAAGGTACTTTCATTAAGTGTTTAAATATGTATATATTTTGATGTGTTGTCTCGTTATAAATTGTGACATGTATCAGATTTTCATGTATGTCAACACAAAATATGGACATTGAACATTTTATGAAAGTTCGTAATATTTACTCATATTTTTATAAGGGAAAAATGTCTAAAAATACATTCAACTTGCCACTTATTACTATTGTATGCTATGAACTTTTTTTTCCCTATTGTATGCACAAACTTTCTTAATCACCCTATTGTAACAATATTACGGGTTTTTATTCTATTAATTACACCGTAATTAGTGTGATTAAGTATTGCCACGTCATCAAAACAAAA
>LBNU01010084.1:102327-112335 GCA_014162995.1 Artemisia annua
AATTCAAGTTAAAAGCGTCGTAAACATTGTAACATCAAATATAATATAAAAACAATATGTATCATATATATGTGTATTCGAACAAATAGTTAAGTAATATGTAATTGGTACTTTACTTTTAAATCTAAATGTGTTTGATCCTATAAATATCGCATATTCATATAACCATACATGTCGATATTCATAAACATATGTACATGTACATATACAAGTTAATCGAGTATTGATAAAACATATAAATTTTAAATATACACTAAAAAGATCGGGGTCGGGGCCGGGTTCGAGGATTTATGTTATCCCCATCCCCGCCCCATCCCCGGTTTAATATTTCAGGGGATTCCCCATCCCCGTCCCCATCCCCGGTCAACTCGGGGATTCCCCAGTCAAATCGGATTTGGGGATCGGGTCTCCATCGGGTACGGGTTTTTTTGCCATCCCTACGCATGGTGATGGTAGATATGTACAAGCACACGTGTGGTGAAGTCCATCAACACATGATTTTACTGACCATTACACCGGTCTAAAGCCAAGGTGTTACTTGTTCGAAAAGTTATACTTTAACTTAATTGAAGTAGAAACAATTCAAGTATTAGTCATAATTTTAAATTGTAAATTAAAAAACTTAATATTTCTATATAAGAAAAAAAAATTGATGTACATTTGCATCCTGAATTGTTTCTGTATGTTCTAAATCATATTCTTTCTTTTGTTGTGAGAATCATCCTAAATTACATAAACTTGATACCTTTCAATACATATATACAACTTTTTGTTAGCATGACCTGAAACATTACTCACTCACTACAAATATTATTTGGTTGTGGACAATTAATATTTAATTGAACAAATTCCATATTCCCACCATCAATGCCCATGAGTAATTGAGTATGGCTAGAGTCAACACTTAACAGTCAAAGGCACCAATGCATGGACATCATGGCTTAAACCAGCCTTTTAGAAGTTTGAGGTACTTTTTGCCCATGCAAACATGCCTCAATGGGCTAATTAAAGGCTAATGGCATCAGCACATCATCCAATTAAAATCTAACAAAGACCCTAACCTCATTTTGGTTAAAATCATGCTGCTCGTCTACTCGTGCTCATGATACTTGGTGCCAGGGACATAATTAAAAGGGCTCCCGGTGTCACGAAACTCCGATAAAAATTTTGCTTTATAGTGACAGCTTTTGTAAAAGCAATTCTATAAAATGCACCCGGTCACAATGCAATGTGTTTTGAGTTATTGCTTATTTAGTCCATCAATAAGTGAAAATGAATTGTGTTTTCACTAAATTCAATCATTTTAACCGAAAATCATACTTTGTTGTTAATTTTATCCTTATACTACACTTTTAAAAAAGTTGTGCATTCCGGTCATTTTTAGTTCCGGTTTTGTCCCTACTGCACATGTCAATGTATCAATAAACTTAGAAAAATGGTTTATTTTATCACACAGACTGTTCAACAAAATGATGATTTTACTTTGTCACATTGTTGCCGTATACAACATTTGCTCATACGATAATGTTTTAAAATTTAAACTAACTGTAGTATATTACGTGACTAGATGACCATCATTCTGGATATATATCACTGTAGACACGTTATCTGTAACAAAAAAAGGACCACCATATTTAAGACGAAACAAAATTTTCGTAAAAGGCATTACTTTTTTCACGTTATAAAAATCCTAGATTGCTTATTTTTATAAAACACTCTTTTTATAGTTTGACAATGTCGATGTTAGATTTGTAACACAAATCTAATTTGATTTTTACAAAAAAAGAAGTAAAACCTGCAAAAGGATTTGTATGGAATATGTAAAAGCAAAAAGGAAAGAATAAAAAACATGATGTAATGAAGAGAAAGGGTGCAAGAAACATGATCCCTTCATGCTTGCTTTTGCTTTTATTGAGAGACAATTATGGACACCATTTTCTTCTTTTTTTCACTTTTTGTAGTGGAATCTGGATTGATTTGTTTATTGAAGATTTGAAGGACAAATTTTATTTCATTACATATGATACACACTTCATGATTATGCACATGAACTATATATACAAGCCTCAATTCCAAGGAGTATCCAAGGGCAATAATGGTATTAAACTATTAATTACTAACATGTACTAATTCTTCTAAGGGATTGATTTGCACACCAAATTTTTTGATAAAAACACCATTTTGTACAAGCTGTATAGCACACTGTACAATATTATAATGCGGTGTGATGAAAGCATAAAAAAATATGGTGTGCAAATCAACCCTATTCTTCCAACCATTTAACAGAAACCATACTTTCTGAAAATGAAAAATTATTAGCTAGAATTGTAATTGCTTATTAGTTGAAGGGTGTCAAGTGGAAGGTCTTATACCCTTGTTTACAATTCAACTTATTTCAAGTCTTATTTTAGAAACCATGTTTTTCAATAACTATTTGACCAACAAAGAAAACTAGAAAAGTTTGCTTATACAGCTGAAGTTTGTACTATAATGTATGTTTTTACCTGCAACCAACTCATCACATTTGTCAAAATCGGCATACATAGAAGCATCAACTACTTCGGCCTTCGGGTATGAATTGTCAAGCCATGTGTTTAGTTTATACACTCACGTTATGGTTAACATGATTACACAGAAAAAAAGTGTTTGATTTATAATACAGAATCGTCGTATCTGAAATTTTTTTGGGGTCCAAAGTCGCTTACTCTTGGAAGATTAAACAGTCTGTTACGCAAGAATTATACACTTGTTTATCGCAAAATCTAGTACAGTTTCGATTACTCAAGAATCAAAGTAAAACTGTAGAAGCTAGTCAAAGGAGTCTCTCAAAGAGTTCTTATCCATCATTTATAAAAGTGATGAAGAACACCAATATGACACCTCTGTAACAAAATTATCTGATCAAATCCTATGACATGTAGTATACACCTTTTCAAATTTATACAAAAGAAACGAAATTTTAAAAAATGAATACCAATAAGCTTTCTAAACATATCGAAAAACCGTGAGTATCCTTGCCTTCATTTTTGGCAAGTTTATCCGAAGTACTAATCATCCCATTCCTTCCTTCTGCCATTAGAATTTGGCAGCTTATTTGTTTGTTCTACTATAATAGGATTCTCATTACCAGATTTAACTGGTTTTTCATCACCCCAATCATCATCCCAATCTTGATCCCAAGTTTCCTTTTCATTTTCCTCAACGTCCAAGGTTGTTGAATTTCCCATTTCAAGTTCTTGGTATGGGACCCCTCCAAGGTGTCTGCTGCGGATCCTCAATTTGATAAATGTCAACATGCCTCCTACGATAAAAAGCAAAATTACTAGGTATGCACCATTGGCAAGGTTTATGTAAGTGCCATAAGAAGAGTATTTCTGGTGGTGGTTTTCTGGTGCTGGGGCTGCAGCATGTATTACACAATCACCATCGCTAGTAGTCAATGATATTGCAGAGCTTGAGTCAACATCTGAAGATATATTGATCTGAGATGAGCATGAAGTAAAACAAGTTAACAACTTGGGTTTCAATTTTTAAGTTCTAGCTTCCGATTAGTACTTTGTACCAGGGCCAAAAGTCAGCATTTAAGAAACGTACCTTCTCTGTATGGTGGGCTGGTAATTCTGTATCTGCTATTGTGTTATTAGCAGGAAGGATCAAGATTTTCACATGCAAGGGACTTTCGCCATTGTTATGGACAAGAAGGCACACCTCTTCACGCAGGCCTGCAGGAATAGAGTAAGATTACCTATTTAGTCGATGAAACAAATTAGATGGATGGTGACAGACCATTGTTTAAAGTCGTAAACTCGTTTTAAGGGTGAATAGCAAACATAAGTGCCATAGAAGACAAGTAGGGGGCGTAGAGGTGGCAATATGGATGGATTGGGTCAGCTGGTAAAGGATAAAAACATGTCATTTTTGTAACAGGTCAAAACAGTCTAGTTCGAGTTGGATTGACCCGCAAACGATTTTGTGTCCTATTCTGTTAGTTATCTAATATGTTAAATATGATTATAAAAACAATCTTATTACACATTAATAATTAAGACATGTAAATTGTACCTAATAGATTATATGCCCGTACACAAATACAAAGTTCAGCAAGATGCATTGCACGTTCAACACTACACCTACTGTATAGCATTGAGACGATTAATGAGCATATATGAGATGATCAAGAGGATTTTCAGAAATTGAATGAAAAAAAAATTGCCACCATGATGTTAAACTACATAACAAACAAGAATTGCTACCACTTACTTTGTTAAAAACAGAATGGAAGAGTCAAATTTAACAAAAATAAAGAAAAGTATTTTGCATTTAGCAACTGTCAAATACCAAGATCCTACAGAATGCACAAAGACTGACATAAAAGTAAGGCAAAGCAGTTGATCACTTTATCCCAATCAGGCAATAAGGAATTATAATTACATCATGCTACTTAACATAAAGCTAATAAAAGCCTAGCTTTAGACAAGAAATAGGAGGAAGAACATGTATAGTTCTCCAAATTCCAATGCCAGTTATGTTAATAGACGCTACAGACAATTCACATAGAAAACCTTAGGCTATACATGGATGTGCTCTTGTGTAGGGATATGGGATGGTTTTTCTAGGTTATAAACCATTTGAGACCATATCTAAGAAACGAAACATTATAAGGATGACAAACTAGTATTCAAATCCACACGTAAAAGGAATCGTGTCTAGCTCTTCCTTGATTATGATCCGCTTATAACCTTAGTCCTAAATGCGATTGTAACATCTAAACTCCCACCTGTTGACTTTGAATAAGTTTCAGTGCTTTCCCCATTTGTGCTATTGCAAATTATCTTCTGTTGATATATTAAAATAGTAATGGTATGTTTTCACCCTAAACAGAATGAACTATTCAAAGATTAGACTCCAATTCTTTAATGAATTATAATAAGGTCTTAACCTCCCGCTCCATAAATCATAATAAGGTCTAGTCTTTGATTAATCCTCGTTTAGGTACAATGGGCGAATAACAATCAGATGTGTTGTGAACGACATATGCTATCCATGTAAATGTGTACCAATTCTAACTACAAGTACATTTTATCCTCCGGTTTTATACAACCAACATGATGATCACGGGTCATGAATCCAATTTTTGTTAATACAAACAGGAGTGTTACTAAATGCTACATTATGAAATCTTGTTTATTCACTCTTTAACACATTATGGCTTAATGATAACGGTAAAAGATATTTACCACTTTGAGAATATGTCAAGCAGGCAGTAATGTTCTTGTGGTGGCAACTTCTAGCTGCCGTACCACAAGATTGCTGCAGTTTTGATCCACTGGAAGAAGCCAAATTAACCCCCTGAGAAGGGCTAGGTGATGGTGAAACCTGAAACAACAATAAAACCATTATTCTTAAATCATAATTACGTAGGGGGATCTTTTGGACTGCTGATCAAAGTGCTTATACGCTAACGGTAAACGGGTAAACGGAGAAGGATCCTTCAGGTTGCTCGGCGAGGTCTAGCCTTTATTGGCTCTGATATACGCGGCCTAACCAGTATTACCGTGGCCGTTTCCGGACTAACCAGTGAGGTTTTAACCGTGGTCTCATCTTCTGAGACTACGGGAACACTTACTATTGGGTCACTTTGGACTTTGGAGATGGCTATACTTATCGAAGTGCTTATGCTTCTTTTTAAAATAAGCATAAGCAAAAAAAAAAAAAAAATGCAATGCAAGAGATAGTGTCTGGATTTGCTCCTATTCCTACTGTCGAGAAACGCTATTATTAGACAGATATGTTTATTCTTATATGTGCGAGTGTTTGGTAATTTACAATTGGAAAAATAATGAGCATCAGATAAAGAAGTTTGAATAAGCAACCCCAAACAAACCAACTGGGCTAGCTCAGTTGGCCACCAAGGGTAAAATTATTGGGGAGTTTCCTTGGGAGGTCTCAGGTCGAGTCTCACCATAGACTTCCAGGGGCCCGAAATAAATAGAAAGCCAGGAGTGGGTTTATCCCTAAAAGAAAGGTTCGAGGCTTGCATACTGCCCAATTGGGATGTCACTGTAGGCTCGGATCACTTAACTACAAACTCGCCGAAAAAAAAAAAAAAAAAAAAAAAAAAAAAAAAAAAAAATCCAATGAATAAACAATCCCAACACACAGCATCATCACAAACTACATAAAATAGATTGAAATGAGGAAACAAGGACAAAAGTAGAAAAATCTTACGTTGGTTTGCTCATAGAGATGTCTGAAAGAATATAAGGGGGATAACGCGAGTGAATCTTGAGGCACAAATGTGATGATAAAACCTGTAACGATGAGCAAACATGACCACCTATGAATCATTTTGGCGCCAACAAAGTAATAATAAAATGTGTATACTTGGAATAATAAAGTTTATATTCGAGTCGAAGAGGGGTTGAAGAATTTTAGTTGACGGAGAAATATAGAAGAAAACGCGTCTGCGAATCAACGGCAACATCTTCTTCGTTGATTCCATTCGACAATACGACGACTTTGGAAAAGTCGTTTATTCTGGTGGAATCAAATTTTTTCATCTCTAGTCCTCCACCAAACTAGAGTGTTTGGAATTTGGAAATAATAAACTACTGTAGTAAGGTAAAGCAAAACAAAGTTTAAATTACTCAAGCTTTTCATCTACCTATTGTTTACCAAATCATTTTTTTTAAAGGCAAATATGTTAAGGAATCAACAAAAAAATATATATTATTAGAGGGTGTGCTTTAAGACGGAATACTAAAATACACCAAAAATATTCATACATAAAAGATTATACAACAAATAAGTTACCCGGATTTTGGATTCATCTTTCCCGCGAAAATCGGTTCTTAGAATCCCGATGAAAAGCCCATATGAGAGACATTCTTTGAACCGAATAAAAAAAAATACATTGATTGACAACTTGATACCGCTTCCGCCTCCGAAGTCGTGTGAAGGATTTTGTTTCTCTAGTTCCATACGATCCACATAAAAGTCATGCACACTGGTGACACTGCGTGAAATAATTTGGCCACCCACTTCTTTGTCAAGAAACATGTATTATCATTAAGAATTTACAACAACGACAGATTAAACAACGACGAACATCTCTACTAGCTCCGGATCTTAAGTCCATATGACAAACCATGAAGGGGAGGATACCGAAACACCATGACAAACCAAATTAGCTCTAGTACGAAGTCGACTTAAAGCTAAACGCCAAAAACATACATTCACCTTGCGAGGAACCCAAGAATTCCATATTAAAGGTGAGATTGTTTACCAAATTATTGTTACACTTCTATATTCCCTTTTTTACAGTTTTACAATTATTCGTAGAGAGCACGGTGCATATGGTTATCCGCGTGTTATCGGGGTTTTTTTTTTTTTTTTTTTTTTTCCCTATAACGGTAGTTTTTGGCTTCTTTCTTTTAGTGTAACGACTATAATCAACAACCCAAATTTTAAAACCCCACTTATCTCAATAAATATCCACATTTATGATACAAACAACCAAACACAATCGCATTTTTACCTATCTTATAGATTATCAGATGCACTTTTAATCACTTTCAACAGAAATGAATAACCAATCCAATGAAATGGCTCATGAACAATATATTCCCCTCACCCCAACCTTCTTCGTCCAACAATTCGAGCTTACTATCACCCATTATACCATCATCCGCCAACTTTAGTTCGTCTCAACACACACTATTTTCAAGGCTTTTCACAATATGCTTCCCAACAACCATATTTCCCACAACCACCTTACCATATAAACCAAGATATCTTTAACCACATAGCTTTACTTCAACTTCAATAACAATACCCAATGTATAGCCAAATACCACAATCGTCACAAGCATCACAAAAACAACAAGCACCACAATCACCACCAAATTCATCATCACATGATCCCAAGCCTTTCCAATCTCGAAAAGGAAAATGAAATGGCAAAGGAAAAAAATCCTAGACACCAAAACCGATATCGTCCGTACGACTTGGACTCCAGACGAAGAAAAACTATTGGTGGAAACTTTTATATAACTTTATGAGGACCCAAGACTTGGCATCGATCGCACTTCGGGTACATTTTGCAACACATTGTAAGTGAATACAACCACCACGCATTCATCGAACGTTACAAAAATATGGGGTATGTTTGATAAAACTAGCTGTATGTTGTAAGTTGTAAACTGTAAGCTGTTAATATGATCTACAAGCCGTATATATTTTTTTTCAATAAAAGTGTTTGGTAAATTAGTTGTTAAATGTAATTACTTATAAGTTATTAACAGTAATTTTACGTTTTAAGAGCTTCAAAATATTTTAAAATCTTCATGAAATAGCTATTCATTTTGAAGTTACTAGTTCAATAAAAGTTTGAAGTTGATGTATTCAAAGAAAACTATTTGTTTTAGAGAAGATTATTTTTGTAACAAAAAACTTACAACTCTAAAAAAAGTCAAATAAATGCCTACCAACACATGCCTATGATCACGAGAAAGTGGACAGAGTTGGCAAGCTCCTTGTTTACAAAAGTTTCGAGAGTTTAAAGGGGCGTTTGTTTAAGCTTATATACGGCTTATTAGCTTATATGTTTTTGGCTTATATAATATAAGCCATAATTTTATGGCTTATTTTGACACTTATGAGCTTATATAACATGGACATAAGCCCATAAATATTGAAATAAGCACAAAATTATTATTTATATTATATAAGCCGAACACATATAAGGTAAAAGCTTAAACAAACACTTCCTAACATAACATTTGGACAAGACATGTCCTCTCGGCTAAAATAAGGCAGTAGAAGTCTTCAACAACATGGTATTGTCCCAGGAAAAAGTCAAACAATGGTCTTTGGAACCAACAGTAATATTCCCCAATTGAAATGAAATGAATAAAATTAGGGTTAGCTAGGGTTCTGGAACCTTGAATTTGAATATCCCTTCAATGGCTTCTGAAGAAATCTCGTTAGTCTTATCCCACCCTCCCCAAAACCACCCCCCAAACAACTCAAACATTTCATTTCACCCGACAGGACCCACCACAACCACAACAACAACAAACGACAAAACAACACGCGAACTAACCGGTTTCATCGAACACCAAGCCCCCCGACACTTTCCACCTCAGACAATCCAAGACCCATGGACTCCTAGAAACACCTCACCTAGCTCACATGAATCCGACACTGACGATGATGATGACGTTGATGATGACGTCACCGATCACAAAAGCATCATCGTCCCAGGTCAGTCAGTCACTTTTTTTTTTTTTTTTTTTTTTTTTTTTNGGTTGAGGGTTCGGGAGCTGGGTTTAAGGAGATTTTGGTTGAGAATGGAGCTGGGTTTAGTGGACGGAAGGACGGTTCGAGTAGTTCCGGTGGATCAGGGGAGTCACTACGGGCGATTCTATCGGATCCTTTGACGTAAGTTTATGCAAACAAATTGATATATATATTACACGTGTGGCGCTTACCTATTGTTACCACATAGAAAACTTGTTGGTGTGCACGTGTCCTGATTGAAGTTCGAATTGCTAGCTTACACAAGTATCTATGGTTTTTTGGATTAATACAACATTTATTATGTACAGGACTGATTAGGATTTAATTAAACTTGTAGTATTAAACTGGCCAAACTGACTGATCATAATTGGACCTTTTATAACGGATCACCTGTTTGCTTCCTGAGTCTAGCTCATTAAACATCCAAACCAATATTTACATCAAATTCTAGTCACCCTGTGTCCCTGTGCCATAGCAAGCTAAGGCTGCCAGGAAGACTACAATTGAAATACAAATCTAGAATACAAACATATACTGTAATAACAGCATATACTCCTGCCAGACTACTTACAATACTTCATCAAATTCACCAGGACTACATTTCCTTTCCACTATAACCAATCAAAGTCACTGTTATAGCTTCAGCCTCATAACAGCAACCAGAATGATAATCAGTGAAAGGCCTCATCCCTCCATTCAAAACCAACG